>CAXITT010000319.1:269072-364750 GCA_964033795.1 Lymnaea stagnalis | reverse complement strand
TCTTACTTTTTGCTGACTTAATTTCAACTTTCTCTGGACAGATTCTACTTTTTCAATTGCATCAGCAAGTTTGCGTTTAAGTTTCCGCGGTGATTCCAAAACGCAATAGTTGTGGTCTTCTCCGGGGTGAACCTTAGATGGCGGAAGTTGATTGGCATTAAATTCTAATGTCACATCTGAGGAAGTCCTGGTCTTTGGTGCTTTTCTTTGTGACTTTATTTCCTAAAAACAAAACAATAAAAAAACAATTCAGATTAATAATTTTTTACATCCATGCTCTATACTCATTAATCATAATATATGTCATAGACCTTCTGCTTTTTGGAAGATCTACAGTTCATACTGTGTGCAGTAATAGCAGATTCAAATTTAAATATTTTTTTCCCTTAAAAATATCATTGCTTAGTTTTGTATTGTTTAGCTTTTTAGTGTTGTACAAATTTAACTTGTACAGTACAATGCTTTCTTTATTATGCATAGCATATGCTGGTATAGAATGGAAAGCCACTACTAGCTGGGTAATCTGATTTAGGTTTATTTGTCAGTGCTAAGTTGTAAATGAGTTCTTGTCATTATTTTATCCAATTAAGTATTAATTAATTATGAAAATGTGTTTTGTTTAAAAACTAACTGTATATTAATTTAAACAAGTAAACGTGCCAACCTTTTGCAAATGCTTTGGGAAAGTAAACTTTGTTGGCACGGCCAGCGGCTGGAGTGTTGTTTTTTCTCCAAACCTGTAGAAACAGTCTTCGTCAAAATGGGCCGAACATAAAATAGCTCTTGGTGAAGGTGTGAATTTGTCTCTTCTGATGTTTTGAAGCCATTTCTTCAGAAGTTCCTGGTTCTTCAATGGGAATCTATAAAAGTTATAATAAGAGACATACAATCATACAATAATGCATTTAATCATTTTTAAGACATTTTTTCTTTTCACTACTTGTGCATTTGTTTGTCTATTCTTCTTTTAATCATGATAAGCAAAACATTAGCGAGCATATATATTGATATAGTATTGTTTATTTTATACTAGTACTGTTGACTGTAGGCTTACTACTAGTACTACTTTGCCCATAAAAACTAAAATAATAATTTATAATAGCCTACTTTTACTAAGTACTACATCGGCCTACAAGTTCTACTATCACTTTACTTTGTTCTGTACTATTATAATAAAGACTAATAATACTATAATTTTAATAGTTTCATTAATAGTAATAGCCTAATATAATATTAATTAACTCAGACTCGACGTCGATGTCTAGTCAAAAAGCGCTCGATAATGGATCATGATTTATCATGCATGATAAGTTAACAAATTCAGCTGGATCTTGAAAATTAAATCCTATTCAAGCTAAATTAAATGAAACACAAACTATCAACATACCGGTGAAAAGTGATTCCTTGCTCTCTGGATTGTTTTGAATCTTTTGTGGCAAAATTATATGCAGCACAGCAAGGCATTTTATTATGATTTTCTTCTTCTTCTGCAGACAGGAACTAAGATGAGCAGGGCTGCCACTCACTTTTTTTAAATTTCCCAAGATTCAGTCATGAAATTTCCCAAGATTTCCCAAGATCATAAAGGATATAGGAGTTTTTTTAAAGGTGGGGGAGGGGGGGGGAGAGTTCCTGTGTCCTTTATGTAATAATAGATTGAATTAATGCCCCTGAAACATATGGTACAATAATTGACTGAAATTTATTGAAAAAGACATTTTAAAAAAATGTTTATCCCATAAAAGAAATAAACATTTTTTGTTTTAAAAAAATTATTTACATTATTTTATTATCCAAAATATCAATACCCACTGGAGTTAGGCTACTAAATGTTACCTCCAAATTCTCTGGTAAAAATAACATCTACAATCCACGTGTAATAGAAGTCACTTGGAAACATAGCTCACAAGGCTAAACAACACACAATTCCTTTAACAAAGGCAAAAGGCTCTTCATACAAAAATAAAATGTGTTTTCTTATTGCAAGTCTGTTGATTAGTAATGGGGTTTACAAAGCTATTTTAAGCAAAAGGTGTTAATAACAATTGTAGCTAAAATGGATTGACAGTATTATGAAAGCAATAAGTATTTTTATGTTTTATTTTAAATTTACATTATAATGTTTTTTTTTTCAAACGAAATACTGTTTAAAGGAATTTTTCATTTATTTCCTACAATGTATAATTTTAATATCTTAGTTACCTGTGTGTCAATCCACAAATATTTTTTTCCAATAGATGAAAATTAGGCTAGATTTTTTAAAGATGCATAATATTTTGAACACATTGATAAGTAATTGAATAATCCAATTTTACTATGGGTTCTTCATAGAACACTGTCATTCATTCTTTGGTTTGTACTGTTTTTTGTATGGTTGCTAATGTCTTATACGCATGATAAAGTTTCCGAGCCTACCGCCCCCCCCTCCCCGTTTAATAAACATTTAAAACCTGGATGTAATTTGCAAATCTTCAACTTAAAAAAAAGAGAAAATTAATTTTTTCTTTAATTATTAACTTGTTATTAATTTACAATATTAACTTTAATTTCAGAAGAGTTCTTATTTATTTAGATATGGTTTTAAAAATTAAAACCAGAAAGGAAAATTTAAAAAAAATATTTTTTGCCTTGTTACTTTAAAAATTAGTTTGCTTTATTTTTACTTCATTTTTTTTTATCAGGTATATTGTTTGCGGTTTTCGAAAAATTTAATAAAATCTTCCCCACAGTTAAGATTTCCCAAGGTTTTGCCAGATTTTCAAAATTATTCCCCAGATCCCAAGGGGGGTCGTGAATTCCCAAGATCTTGGGAAATTTCCCAAGGTGTGGTAGCCCTGAAGATGAGAGGTGCGTACTACGCAAGGGCATTCACTCGATGTGCTAGCTTCACACTTTCCTTCTTTGCGCATGACTAGCGCGCACTCTATATATTTATAGCTCTTTGGGTTAATCATCTGACGGTTATGACTATGACGGATACCTCCTGTTGGTTCGCCATCTTAGAGCCATTAATATCAATCGATAAATTTGCTATATTTTGAAGAGTTTCTTTTAGGGTTGAAGAAACACGAAGAACAATTTTATGTACAGCTAAAAGCAAGTAAGAATACGTTTATGTTTATAATTTTATTGTAGTTTTTAATTCTATTTTAAATATAGTTCTATAATCATTAACATGACATCAATCAAGATTCAAGATCAAAGTCAAAGTTGCTTTTTTTTTTTTGGCGGCAAATCGGCTACAGTCTTATCTGTAATTGTAATGAAAAGTTTGGCTGCGGCTATTCGGACCCGGTATCAGAAGTGGATACCAATTTTAATTCACTGCACAAATTATTATTATTCACACTTCCCATCAAACAAATGTTCTTTTTTGTATAAAAAACAATTCGGAGAGATCAACCCGCGGCCGCCATCTTGGTTATCGTGACCCACGAACTTATGTCCTAAATATATATATGTATCCCTAAACTAACCTGAACCCTAAATATATCCCTAAACCTAACATGAGCCCTAAACCTAAACCTGATCAATCTGAATTAGCCTAGGCCTAAAAAACTTTTAATTCAAAAATTATTTTACTCCAGTAACATTATTTCAAATTTCCATTAAGGGGAGGTGTGGGTGAAAAATCTAAAATTTTTGTTTGGCTTCATATAGGATTTTTTTTCACTACACCTTATTTAGTATTGTAATGGAGGTACAAAACAGGTTTAAAAAAAAAAAAAAATTCCATTGGTTGCCTTTGTAGCCCATAAAAACCTCCGCCATTTTAATTTTTTTTTTAGTGTTTTTTAAAACGCTAATGCTTTTTGCTATCAGATTTTAAACATAGATTATTTAACCTATAATAAAACTTTGTATAACAGGACTTTTTGATGTAATGACTGGTTATAAATTTACAGGGTCAGAAATTGTGACCCCATTTTTTATGCAAAAAATAGGGGTGTGGGTGAATTCATTTTTACATATTTTCTTTTCTAGGATAGTTATCTTAATTCTAGGTTATTCAAATGTTTATTATTGGTGACTGAACATACTGTGAAAATTTGGTGAGGTTTGGATAATAAATAAAAAATTTATAGGGATATTAGTGACCAAAAATATTGAAAACAAGAAAACTGAAATAACGAAGAAAAACGACAAAAACAATGAAAATATCAATGAAAAATAAGAATCTTATACCAAGATTGGAATAAAAACTTTTTATTAGCCTATTGTGGACATTTTTAATCATTTTCCAGGTCCATTTTTCTTTTTTCCTGACCACTCAACTTTTCACTGTGATTGATATATTTTTATCTATTATTCTGTATTTGTCGAAAAAATAATAATTCGCTTATTTTGGAGAATTTCAGCATTATAAAAGTGTGCAAAATCATAAAATTAAGCTAGGTAAATATGCAATTCCAAAGAGTTATTTGGCATTGTCCATGAATGCTGAAAATGCAACTCTTGGTCTTGTAAAGAAAAAATTGTACGTTCTATGAGTTCTAATGACGGAATGAATATTGACAATTGTAAATTTTCTGATTTCTATCTCACAACTTTTGAATCACTTGAGTTGCAACATGTATTTTTCCACAAAAGCATGTTAACTGTTTTTTGTGTGAGCCAGAAAACTTATGAGCAATAACTCCATTGTAAAATCTAATTAGTTACTGTATCAAATTTTGACACTCGTCATGGTGAAAATCACATCGCATAGAGATACAATGTTAAAATAAGGGAATTAGTGATATGTTCCTTTAAACTACTGTCTTATTCTTTTTGTCCTTGAATAACAAATAATGAGTTTTGTGATGTAATCTGTGTTAGTCTTCTCTTGCATCCTCTGCCTGAGGTTACTTTTATTTCGATGCATCGAACATATGTTGCGCCGAGGAATCTGTAACATTGGAATACACTTAGGGCACTCCTTCTTTTTCATGTGCATATTGTCCTTTGGGCTAAATGGACCTAGGCACAACAGATCAGTGTAGTTTATCAACAGGAAATATAATGCATGTTGTGGTTTGTTGTGTTCCGCAACCTCATTGCGCGTCTCCTCAATGATTCCTGAAAACAATAAACTTGTATTTTGATATTTTTATTACATGCTTCTCAATAAAAATATAAGACTATAATGACATTAATGACTGATAGGTCATACTTGTTGACACGTATTTCAAGCAAAATTTGTTAGGGCTCTTACTCTTACTTTACTTTAAAATAAAATAACACTAATGACAATGTTATTTGCGATGCAATAAAAAAAAAAAGAGAAATTTATTACATTTAATTTCATATTACCATTTTAATAGCTATAAATATAGGACAGTGTAAGACAAATGTCACAATAACTAAATTCATAAATTGTTTATAGGTTTTATTTTTACTACAGTTCACTATCACAAAAGTAACTAGTAACAGTGTTTATTATTACTACTAATATAATTTAAAAAAGTATAAGTATAGCCCTTATTCAATGGTCTATAGTGAGCACAGTATAGGCTTAGCCTTATAAATAATTGATACCGTACTTTGAATTTGAATCTAAATGAAAAATAGATTTTTAAGACTTACCAAGGCCTAGTATTTTTCTATGTTTTTCCTGCTGGTAAAGTAGCGTAGCGATGCTTGAACTTGAAGCGACTAGCACTAGGAGTAGGCTTAGTCTTAGTAGTTTAGTGTACTCAGTCTTGGTCTTCTCCGAAAAGGAGAAGCATTAATCATGTTTATTATGGCAATTAATCAAAGCCAACTCTTTTTGTGTGGTTATTTACTTAGTTAGTTGTTTTTTAACTCCTCAAATGAATTTATTACCGACAAATTACATATCGAACTTGCTAAAACCTCACAAAATTATTTACAGTTTGTTTATACCGGAAGTGACCTTTACAAACAGATTTCCTACACAGGAACCAATCAAAATGCTCATTTTATTCAAAGGTCAGGGTTTGATCACGTGATACACGAAGTAGGACAGGAAAATACCACATTTTGCTAGACATTACTGGCGATCGAAAGGTTCGGTTGCTTTTGTAATTTTCTTTGTGATCATAAGCTATATTTATCTTGAGCCCGAAATCACCATCTTTCCAGCCATACCAAAGACATAGGGATTGGGTGATTCCAAATACTCATAGCAAAGGGGTAAAAACACTAAAAATATGACAATTTTGACATTTTTCTGATTGATAGGGTCAGGAAATGTGTAATTTATTATATTTTCTAACTTACTTTTATAAAAACAAATATAAAATGTAATAGAGAAATGGTTAATAAAACCAAATAACTAATAATAAAAAATTATTCAAAATTTGCCATTTTCGTCAATTTCTCACTCGCACCTCCCCTTAAAACACTTCACTTCACACTTCCAATAAAACAAATGTTATTTTGAATAAAAACATACTTACTTCTTTAAAGGTCCTCCGCTACTGTAGTGGCCAAAATTGAACAATATCGTCTAGAATGGCGTTGAAGACATAAAAACCATTTACTTTAACACGTTGACGCCACATGAACTCACACATATACAAATCAAGTATATGTCTGTGTGTGCCGTTGTGGCGCTTGTTTCTCTCTTTTGCAGATTTCCACAAACGTTCGATGCTTTGGGTATTGGCACCTGAGTTTGGATCCAAAAAGTTAACAGAATGAATGACTGTTTGATGAGTCAATCCCGGAGTGGTGCCAATTGCATTATATGCTCTCCATTGATCTGACATGACTGTTGTGCCCAGCAGGATGTACGCTGTGATTATCGGCATAATCATAAGTGTAATGTGTAGCTGCTGATCTATCTTGTACACAAAACATGAAACACTCACTAATCTCCTGACTAATGCCTCCAGAGGCCCATTGTTGTGGCAAAACTCACCCGACATGATTTTTTCTGCATGTAAACAGACTCGTCGATTTCAACTGAGAATAAACATGACTTACTGGTGTAAATTATGTGAATTTTTTGATGGATGAAGCATGAATGGATCCTGTGCTTTGGGAAATAAGGCCCATGGAGGCCCTTCAGACACCCCTGGCATAGAGTTCTACTCCTTTTCCTGCCCTCGGGGTACTTTTTGGTTGCTTCAGACAGAGCGGTCCTTTTCACCATTGTGCATCCAATTATGGCTTATTTGAGCTGGGTGTTACTGAGAAAGTTGTCTGCACACTTATTAGTTATATTATTATTCTCTCTCACAATCATTTTAATGATATATGGTGTAAAAATTAGCATAAGTACTCAAATGGGGTGCTTATCCCATGAGACATATTTAAAGGCTCTACTTTTTCTAAAAATTCATAGGGGTCATCTCTATCCAATTCAGAACCCCTAATCCAAGGATTCACAACATTATCGTAAACTTAATCATTTTGATTGTCTTCATTACTTTCCTGATTGTTTTTGTCAGTGTCAGATTCACTGCTAGACAGCGAGAAGTCAAGAGGGTTACGTCCCAAAAGGGTTAACGAAAAAGCTTTCGGGTGACCAGCTCTCCTACCAGCAATGCTGCTAGTACATGAATTTCAAATATCCTAGTCCAGAGTTTCCAAGCCCAAAGCGTTTTCGAGTCACAGCACCGTTGCTGCACCCACGTCGTTTCAATTTTGCTCTATGCCACATTCTTTGTGCACTGTAAAATGGCACTTTTTAAACAATCTAATCCATTTTTGAAACCTTATACTTATACAAGAAGAAATACCTCAATAACTTCACTTCTATCAAAACAATATTTAATTGATCCAGCATAGACGCTGCACAAAACCAACTGCTACTTTAATAAGTACACAGAGTACCAAGTATGTTGGAGAACTAGTGAAAAATACCAACTTAATTATAAATGGCTTGCATTAAGTCCATTAATTTTTTAACACTTCAGGTTGCAGCAGGACACAGTCTGGGAGCCTCTGTCCTAGTCAATGACATGCCATAATAAACACATATTTTTACATTTTCTCTTAACACCTAGTATCATCCTAACCCCACTTCCAATAATAAATATTAGTATCTTGATCCTTTGAATGCACTTTATATATAAAGATAAATCCCGCTAGTGCATGTAAGAAATATCAAAAGACAGTATCGGAATGGTTAGCTTCACTGATTTGGTTGGGGTATAGTCTTGGACATTCCTAATTTAGTTAACATTAGTTAAAATCCATAAAAAATCTAAATTTCCTTCTGACATATTGAGTGCATTTTTGCTGTAATTGAAATAATTAACAAATGCAAAAGAGTATTTAGATTGATTACTTCTTATATTTAGATTCATCTGTAACTAGAGCTCTGTTAAAAACTCGTCTACAGCATACATTTTTTGGTTAAAATCATAGTATTAATACCGGTAATCAAGAATTACATCTTGCAGGTTAGAATTATATTACTATTGGTCTGTGACAAAAAATCTTATTTAAATTTTTAAATATTCTCTACTCTAATGCAGTTGTAGTTAAAATTTTGCACTGAGCTTGACTTGACCATTTTGAAGGTTTTCTTTTGTTCATTTAACACCAACTCCCTAAATACTAAAGAGCTTGAAATTAAAGAGCGTGAATACTCACTAATTCCAATAGTGGTTGGACTTTAACTATTTAATAGATTAAATAAACAAAGCTATTCAACTTTCCCTTTAAGAACCAAGAATTTTTTGTCGCAGCACCCATGCAAACATGGCTGGTGTAAAAGCAATGATTACACAAAGTGTGTGATTAATTTTTGTTGGTACCGGTACTTTTTATGATGGTAACTTTCAGGTTAAAATTGTTCATAGGGTATTGTCTTCATATTAGTGCAAGCTTGTGCTCTAATATAGTAAAGTTTCTGTCTTCTCCTAATTCATGTATTATTTTACTTCCAGGTTAAAGTTGTTGTTTTCACAGAGACCACTTGAAGACCCCTATCATTGCCAGAATGCACAGCTGCTCTTATGATGAATGTGCAGGAGGAATCATTACATGCCAGGACAATGACTGATCAACATTTTACTTCAGGTAAATCCAGTCCTTTTTATTCTATTTATTTTTCATTACCTATGCCACTAATTTAAAAAAAAAATATTTTTTTTTGTTTGTTTTTAACATTTTAACTTGATGCTTGATTGATCACACTGGGTATTAATCTTGAGGTAACCTGCCATGATTGGGATCTTGGAAATTTATTCCCAATGGATCATAAGCCGACCACAATCTTAGTTTTGGCCAGGAAAACCCTGAAAAGTGTGTAATCTGCTTTTTAGTCTACTCTTTCAGTTTTGGCTAGGAAATTGTTTTAAAGGTTTTCATCGAAGCCTTAAAAATAATTGCTTATTAAAAAGACTTCAAAAACTATAATTCAGTATTATGTATAACAGCGACTCACTTCACTTTTCTACATATTATATATATACAGTAACTACACTGAACAGAATCAGTCATATGTGCACACACCGACACAATCTTATTGTTTTCTATAATAGAATCAATGTAGCTGGTGAAAACCTCCTGTGACCGACTCAAAAGCCCCCTTATACCATTGAAATATTTTTTTTGTAAATAGGCCTTTGAATAGGTATCTGAAATTTAATTTATAGCCATGCCTGGACTTAATTATGTGTTGATCATTCTTAAACAACATCCAGAAATTCAAAATAAATAATTATAGGTATGCCGCTAAATGGGAGAGAGATAGATAAACAGATCAATTTGTTAATGCTGATCATTAGTAGGGCCCTGGCCTATTTCACCACTTCCTTCCATTCAGACATCATCATCATCAGAGGTGCTACAGCCCATCATAGGGGCCTGGTCTGCTCTACAACATCCTCCCTTTTAGCTGATCCATGACTTTACACCTTCCAGGTGATTTTAGTCCTTTACAACTCAATCCATATCAGTCTTGGTCGACGAATGATCCGTTAACCCCTAGGCTTCTGTCTGTAGATCACTTTTGCTGCTCTACAATCTAATATCCTCTCAAGGTTTCTTGAGCAGCCTGCACCTTTAAATTTCAGCAACTAAGGATGGTTCCGGTACTGAAAATGTTCATTAGGAAATTGCATCAGCGGGCTGTCGAGCTAGTACATTAGCTCTTTATGCCCTCCCAAAGCACACACCCTCACTCCCCAAGCCTGAGTTATCGGCCTGGGAAGCAGAACGTTGGAGATCTCGCTTTGCCAGTACAGCCCCCGCCCGCACCCACTTGATCGAGTACCAGTGGAGGTCACCCCACCACAAGGACATCCGGTAGGCGGGTGACGCTTCTCTGACAGCATCAGGAGTCGGGATGGTGTATTTACATCCTAAAATCTTACCCTGCCCATCCCTGGGAACATCCAACGCCGACGAATAGAGATTTCTACAGTGGGTTTCTACATTGCAACTAATTTACGAAGCAGCCAGGTTGCCTAGGTACAACTACTTTAACTGCTATGTAAATAGAACCGTTGGCATGAGTTGCCACTACCCACCTAATGCCTCATATCCTTAATGGGAAACATATAATCATTCTCCCTACCCTGTTTCTGCCGTTTTATTTCCAGCTGCAGATTTTCCACAGCTGGTAGCCCTGTAAGTGCTTCCATTTTCAGCAGAGACCATGCACGCTCTTTGTCTGTCAGCACAGGCTCACGCAACAATGGTGGTTTTGTTCCCAGTCTAGCGCTAGGGGGCAGCACCTCTGTAGTCATCAAGCCACTACAAACTTGTCAACCAGAGCCCCAGGGGATATCCATCATTATATAACTCTGGACTATATTTTTCTGAGGATTTTCCAGGTATTGAACTGGTTTTCTTCTTTTGTTTGGCTGTTGTGCATTACCACTGGTCTTTTGATAATAAAAGTTGTGTATAGGGCCATCGTAGTTTTCCTTGAGAGATTTCTGCTTCCTAGTTGTAGCTTGTGTAGGCCGAAATAAGAAGAATGGCCTGCTTTTATCCTTTCTTTCATCTCTGCAGACCTGTTTACTCTTACGATTTTGGCGTACAATGTACGATTTTTAGATGTCTATTACGATTGTACGTCGAGACCCGCTAAAACTACGATTTTCAGAGGCCCATTGGAAAAAAAAAAATTCCCGATTAAAAAAATTAATAAATTTTCGGTTTTGGCAATTTTAGCCCTCTCTAAAATAAAGATCTGGCAGTGAATATGACCAAGAAAAATGATTGTTTTTTTTTGTTTTTTTTTTAAAGTTGGGAAATTCTTCATTATATTTAATAAGCATTAATGGGGAGTGGGGGCTGTTGATTAAGGAAATTGTGGCATACGAGACACGCATGGGTAGGGGATTGGTGGGAGTGTCAAAGGATATAAATAAATCACCGCGACGTATGATATTGATGGTGATTGTCGTATTGCTGCTTTGTGTGTCACAGGGAACTAGCTAGTTGCGTCAACAGTAATCACTTGCCATTACCTTTGACTGCTGCCAAGCGTGTGACGTAGTTTTGTTACATAATTATTTTGTTCCTCAGAACCGCAGCGATTGTGAAAACGGATAGTTTATAAAATAGATTACATTATCCAACTGATCTGGACTGGAGCGTTGGATTTGGGGAAAATTTTTATTAGAGCCAGTCAGCGGCATATACAAACTTTGTTGATAACTCGTAAAGCAGATCTATGCCCTCAGCGATTTTAATCCAACAGTTTGGTATCACTACTCCTACTCCCCCCCCCCTACACACTTTTCTTTGTACAGCTTGCGGTAGCTAGACTATAGCAGTGGTCGGCAAAGCGCGGCTCGCGAGTTGCATGCGGGTCTTTAGTGATCTAAGTACGGTTTTGACTCCCAAAAACATGGTTCTTGACAGGTTCTTGAAAAAAAATGTGGCTCTTAAACAAATTTTAATCGCCCTGCTGGTGATTTTTTGGCTCTTTTAACTAATGAGTTTGCCCACCATTGGACTAAAGTGTGTTAGCGGGGAAAAAAGCAGGCGCCTTTTGGGTAGGCGACGGCACAGTTTTTTCCCCCTTAATGAGGGTGGGGGGTGGTTGGAAATAATTACGTCACAGCACGGAAAGACTTGTCACTATGTCATGTTAAATATTACTATGGTACTACAGTGATTTCTTTATAAAAATCAAAGATAAGATAATGTTTTTAATATTTCACAACACCCCTGTGAGGAAGCCGCAGCAGCCCAGACAGAAAATTTGCAAACACATATTATTGTAATTGGGGGAGGGGGTTGTAAAAAAAGTCTGCGTGCAATGGAAAGGCAGGGGGGGGGGGGTTACATAATTAGACTTTTCTGTGTACCGGTACGTTTTATATAGATGGCCTATCGTCTTTGTTTGCGTTGTATGACGGCGCGTTCCATTTGTTGATGCCAACTTAACTCGATTCCACTGAACACCGCTATACGAGTAGTTATTATATATATAATGTATACTGTAGTTTTATTTATTGACTATTAAGATACTGAATTGTACGATTTTTAGACCATATTGTACGATTTTAGGGGTTTGAGGGTAAACAGGTCTGGAATGATTACATCTAATCTGTATATTAATCATTGGCTGGAGTGGAGACGAAACTAACCAAAGTCAAAAAGTCTGCTCCACAAGCCTGGCTGTAGCATAATTTTTTTTTATAATCACAGGAGTAGTAATCAAGAGTTATAACTTGCAGTTTATAAATAAATTACTATAGATCTGAGTCAAAAAAAATTCATTTAAAATTTTTAGAGATCCACTACTCTAATGTAGTTGGATTTAAAATCTTGCATTAAACTAAAACCTTTGAAAAGCTTGAATGTACTAATTCCAATAGTGGGTGGACTTTAACTGTTGAATAGATTAATTAGATGAAGCTATTAAACTTTTCCTTTAAGAACCTAGACTATTTTATCTTAACATCCATGCAAACATGGCTGGTGTAAAATCAATAAATGTCTTCATATAAATGCAAGCTTGTGCCGTAATAGAGTTTCTTTCTTTTCTACTAATTTATGTGTTCTTTTACTTACAGGTTGAAGCTGTTGTTTTCACAGAGATCACTTGAAGGCCCCCATCACTGCACAGCTGCTCTTATGTTGAATGTGCAGAAAGAATCATGTCATATCAGGACAGTGTCTGGTCAGCATTTTACTTCAGGTAAATAACCTTTTAAAAATCTCATCCAGATTTCATTAACAGTGCCACTGGTTTTGTGGGTGTTAGTGTTAACATTTTAACTTAATGTTTCATTTAAGACACTGGGGATTAATTTTCAGAAAACTAACCATTATTTGGGTCTTGGACATTTGTGCCCAGTTGATCATAAGCCAGCTCTCTTAGTTTTGGCATGGAAAACCCTGAAAAGTGTGTAACCATCTCATTAGCCAACCCCATAAATAATATTTGAGTAGACCCAATAGGGAAAATAAATGTTTTTTTTTAAAATGCCAAACTTTTTATATTATTATTGTGTAAGTAAAAAGTAGGGGTGTGCCGGAGTCCGGTCCGGAATCCGGTTCCGCCGGATTTTGCACTATCCGGTGAAATCCGGTTCCGCCGGATTTACATGTATCCGGAACAACCGGAATCCGGAATATACCGGATTTCGGAATTTGCCAGATTTTGTGACTCACCGGATCATAATCTGAAATAAAAGTAATTCTCTTTCCCGAATTCCACACGATCACGATACATTAATCGATTGTTTCGAGCGTTGAGCTTGTTTAATGTTTAATATTCCGTACATACCAGAGGCTAGAGTCAGCACCGCTAATAGTGGCCAATAGTGTAGGGACTTTGATAAGAAAATTTAAACTTTTTGTAAAAATAAACCAATGGCATAGTTGAAAAGATGTAATTTTTTAAAGAATTATAACACCAAAATCATATTTTTAGCTGTTGTAGTTTTAAAGTTATGAATTTTTAAAGTACGACTTGGTTTGTCATTTTTTAACATGGACTGCATCTCCACATTCTGTGATCTCATTCCGCCAATCCCGTCATGCGCAATGACTATATAGTTTATATAAGGCAACGCATTCCCTGCCTTATCACTAAAATACTGTTTAGACTTAGTTTAAACTTTCAACTTTGGCACATGAATAATTAATTAAAGCTTTCCCTGACCAATGGTTTAATAGTTTTTGCACACGGCAAACTCTTATGAATGAAACTCTGAGGTAGTACTACGATACAGTTATGCAAGTGGCTGTGAATGGTTGCCAATGACAACGTGTTGCACACGGTAAATTCTGATCATTTATAATATGGATTCTACCGGGTTGTTAAAGCTCAAATTAAAACATTCCAGTTTAAATGTCTTTAAATGCATTCTGAAACACAAGTTATCAATAATTTTGATGTAAATAGTGATAATATATTAATATTTCCTAAGTATCGTCAACTTCCGCCATTAAAAAGGGGGGCGTGGCCAACCCCATGGCGAAATTAGGTTGAGCGAGCTGCATGACCTGCTGCGAACGCGTAGAAACATGGCGTCTCTCGTAAGACACATATCCAAATGGAACGGAACTCAAATATATATCGAAAGTACTAATTTAATAATAAATAGACACACACATCGGAAAATTAAAAACTCGGATTTTTTGGCGCCGATTGCGAATTCCCATACACAAAAAGTAGTAGTCCACCTTGACTTACCGAAGTATCTACCAATAGTACCAAAAACCAAAAGTACCAGAATCGCATAAGAAAATCCGGATCCGGTTGGAAAAAACGGATCCGGCACACCCCTAGTAAAAAGACTTTGAAACTAAACATACGGTATGATTGATAACACAGATTGTTGGGATGTTGCCATGTATTTTTACAAACTTGCTAGCTTTACTCAGATAGTACTCAGTAGAGATATTAAAGTAATATTTAGTCCACAGTGTGTTTCACTGTATGTGTGACATACTTTTTTGGGCTTTGCCAGGAATGCTAAAATTGTCACTTCCCAGGGCCTATGCCAAATTCTAACAAGTACACTTCCAAATAGTAAATACATAAATAAAATAAATGGTTGTTAACTGCAAACAGTAGTTACTCAAGTGGGTTACTGATTGCACCACAACCAAAAGTTGTCACATTGGATGAAAAGTGGAAATAAAATTATGAAATTTTTGTAATATTGCGCCCCTGTCATGAAGCCTCGGCAACCCATATAGAAAAATGTGCCATCTCTGCCCTGATGGACCATTGACAGGACAGTTATTGGGTCCCTTGTCTTTGTGTAGTAAACATGATTTTATAGTTTATTTCATGACAAAGATCCTTTCTAAAGACCATTTTGGCACCCCTTGTTGTTCTTTGCCCCATTATCATGGTCCTGGATCATCAAAAAAGTATGCGGGGGTGGGGGTGTTATGGGTTTAGACTTTTTTAGTACTATAAAGATGACACCTCCTGGCATTTTTTTAATTCGGTGGTGTATGATGTTGTTTTGTGACATAATTATTTCTTAAAGCTGAATGTGGAGAGTGCAGAAATGAGAAAACTGAAGAATACATTCTCAACTGTTCCGTGCAGCAATATTAGATTTTGACAAATGTTTTAGGATCCGAGAGTTACTTTAAAATCTAGTTTTAGAACACACAAAAGAGCTGTATGATTTTTAATACCCTCCCTGCCTTCCACTTTGTCCTGTTATCTTATTTCAAGCTTCCACATACCTCGTTTTGCTATTTCATTCATTTTCACCCATTGACAGCCTATGCTCTTAATCAGACTGTAATTTGTAAATGGGATATAGGCATAATTGATATTGATTCTTATTTTTTTTAAACAGCTTTTCCTTAAAAATAAATCTTAAATTAATTGGTGTGTTATTTTAAGAAAGAAAAAAAGCCCTTATTTGTTATTTATTATTTTAATAAATTTTATTCCAGCTTGATCCACTTTAAATTTCACCAGTAACTTTACTTTTACCATTGCAAGACTGTGATAATGTGATCTAAATGTTCACCTAAATATTAATTGATATATATAGCAGATACGGGTCTGCAAAACAAAGTTTCAGGGGATGGCAATTCAGACATCAGTCATGTACTTTTACCTTCAGTTACCTTTATTTGATGCCAGCTTAACTAGATCCCGGTCGATATGTGATGCGAGCAGTCATTCTATACATAATATGTATTGAATTTTTATTTATTTACAATTAAGATACTGTGTTGTAAGATTTTAGGAGTTAAAGGGTAAACCAGTCTGTTTACTCACAGTATAAAAATTTCCATTTTTTTGTTGTTGCCGGAAGTAGGATTACAGGAATTGAAAGAATATAAATATTAATACTGTGAAAAATAAGATAGAGAATCTTAACGGATCAAAATATTTAGGATTACATAAAAGCTAAGGAATTAAGGAAAAAAAAAGAAATATATGGAAATTGTGAAACATAGAAACATTAGTAAGAGAGTATTTGATTCATGCCATGTGGAGATATAGTACCGAAAATCTATAATGCTGATAGCCACTGATAAGGTTCTTATCTGATACATTCTCTGTGATCAGTTCCTTATCTTTAATGCTGATAGGGTTCCTAACTAATACCTTCTATGTAATGCTGATAAGGTTCCTATTTAATACCTTCTCTATAATGCTGATAGGGTTCCTAACTAATACCTTCTATGTACTGCTGATAGAGTTCCTATCTAATACCTTCTCTGTGATCAGTTCCTTATCTATAATGCTGATAAGGTTTGTAACTAATAATACCTTCTCTATAATGCTGATAGGGTTCCTAACTAATACCTTCTATGTAATGCTGATAGAGTTCCTATCTAATACCTTCTATGTGATTAGTTCCATATCAATAATGCTTAAAGAGTTCCTATCTACCTTCTCTGTGATCAGTTCCTTACCCATAATGCGTCTCCCTAGAACCCTGGAATTGGCCTCAGATTATAAACTGATGGTAATCTTCAAATTCAAGAGGCTGTTTGCCAAACGAAGGTCCTGACAGACACCATCAGAGACCTCCTGTATGCAGACAACAGTGCCCTAAACGCTGTGTCAGAAGTGGATATGCAACGCTGCGTTCACAAACTTCTCCAATCCCTGCACAAATTTTGGGCTCTCCATTAACACAAAAATAGACTGAGGTCCTGCACTAACCAGCTCCTCAAAGACCTTTTTTTGAGCCCAACATCCACGTAGATGACGAAAGTCTTAAGGTCACCACCTGAATAGCTTTTCTTATCCCAGCAGCACACTGTCCCAAAGCGCAACCATTAATGTAGAGGTTAACCTCCGCATATTGCAAGAGCCAGTGCAACCTATGGCAAACTGCCTTAGAACGTATTGACCAGGAGAGGTATCATCCCTCAAGCAAAACTAAAATTATATAAGGTGGCTGTTTTCCCTACGCTTCTTTATGCCTTTGAAACGTTGACAGTATACCAACACCACACAAGAATGCTGAATCACTTTTATACAAGGCTCAGAAAAATCCTCAAGATTAAATGGCAAGACAGGGTCCCAGACATTGAGGTGCTAATACAGGCAGGCTCCCCAGGATTTTGACCATCTTACTGCAGTCCTAGCTTCGCTGGGCGGAACATGTTGTGAGAATGTTAGACGACCGTCTGCCCAAAAGAATTTTATATGGTGAGCTCATTCAAGGAAGCATGATGGCAAGCAGAAGGTTTAAAAGATAACCTAAAAGCCTCACAGAAAGCGTGCAACATAAACCTGGGAGGAAAAAGCTAAGGATCAAACATCATGGCGTTCCACTTTACACAGGAGCTCCATGCAACATGAAGTTAGCAGAACAATGGCTGCCGAGCGCAAGAGACATACCAGCAAGGCCTGGTCTGGCCCTGCTCCCGGAGATGCCCCATCATTCCGCTGCACCTATTGTGCAAGAAAATTTGGTGCTAGAATCTGCCTTATTGGCCATCTGCGCACCTACAGACAGAACTAGCATAAATCTGATGATTAAAGCGAACATCATCTATAATGCTGATAGGGTTCCTTTCTAAACCTTCTCTGTGATCACTTCCATAACCTATAATGCTGATATAGTTTGTAATAAAACAGGCAGTCAGTTGTGCTGTAGGCATCAAAAAACAAATCCATATCTTGATTATAAGTTACTTTGTTTTGTAAAATAATTGATCATTTAACCATTTTGATGTTAGTTTATTAGAGTACTAGAATATGCGACCAATGTGTGCTGCATGAGGCTAAATGAAAGTATCAAATCCCCCTTCCCCACCATTTTTCATAAAGATCAATATCATGCAAATAGTGGTAGCCACATATGTACGCAACATCACATTTTTGCACATCCCCAAAACTTTATTAAAATTCTCCAGCCCCAGATCCCATTTCCCACACCTTGTTTTATATTTTCTTTAAAAAAATATATATATAATTTCATAGACTGAATGATTATGGTTATTTATTTTAAATTAAAAACAGCAACAAAGTTCAAATCCGTCACATAATTGGGTTTTGAGATTTTAATAGAAAAATAATATCAATACCAATTGCAACTTCATATGGTTTGTTCTTATTTGAATGAGTGATTTAGTGAGTGGTATTTGGCTATGAATCTTCACTGCACTGAATAAAATTAAGTGTTTTTAAACACTATGTTTTTATTTCTATTAACAATTTAAAAAGCAATCAATATATTTATTAATTTTACTTCAAAAGAAGGGAAAACACATTATCATATTTGTTGCACATTTTTATTAAATTAAAGAAATTTAAAGCTTTTAATTTGGAATTTTAAATTGAGCTCTTATGAAATTATGTAATTTTTTGTCATTTGTGTGTTCAATTGAAAATTTTACTTTGATAGTCATTTAGGTAAAATTTATTTGAATTAAATTTCGTAATATTAAAAATGCATTAAAAACAAAAATGGGTGGATGTTTGGGTTCTCCTGATAAATGTGATGTTTTTAACAAATAATTCTTAGATCATAATTGATTGAATATCATAAATTTCAAATTTAGATAAAATGCTTAATTTATTTTTTTGTTTTATTTTTTAAAATGTATCTGCAATTTATAATAATAATACTTAAACATAGAAGCAGATATATTTTATTTTTAGCACAATAAAAATTTTTCAATTTCTGTAATAAAAAATCCCTATCATTGTATTTAAGAATCTGAATGTATATAAATTGAATTTTTTTTTTTTAGTGTTAAATGATCAGCCTAGTTCATTCTTTTATTATTTGGCCATATTTTAGATCAAAAACTTAAAAAGGGAAGACTCAAGTGATTTAAAGAAGTTGTGAACCGTTTGTGCTGGTAGTCAATGTCCATGTAACACAGTATAGATTAACTTTCTCTAACAACTTTTCACTCCCATGACTCCATATATTTCCAAAAAACTTGTCTAATCAGTTGGCTCCAGGGGTGCCCTGGCAGGTGTTTTTGCCATCCTCTGTAAACAGCACTGACCATATTTTTGTTTAGTATTTTCTTCTAGCCTTAAAAACTATTTTTTTATTGAAATAAAGGGAGTGAAACAAAGTGGTAAAACAGAAAATAGGGCACTGCAAAACGGTGCATCATTTTCAGGTTTTCACATTGCTATGTTTCGCTCATTTCCTTACAACCTAACCTGATTGCAGTCGCTCTCCCCTTAATGATATATCTCTGCCTCTCTCTCTCTCTCTTGTTTTTCTTTTTACCTGACCAAAGTAATGAGGATGTCTTAATTTTTCCATCTAATTACTTGTAATGCTGCAATAGACATTCTGATTTTTTGTTAGTTCTTCTATTACATCGGCTTGTGCTCTAAACAGGCTTAGTACGTTCAGAATGGCAGTCATAAAATCATGTCCATATCCAGAATTAGGTTAATTTCCCATTAGTATCATTCCTTGTTCTTGTTCGTGGTTTGGATTTTTTACATGGCCGTGTTGTTATCCCTCTAGCATTTGGGGGGGATGCTCCTTCAAGCTCTCGAGATAAATGCCGTCATTTTTTGGATAACGTTCTCAAGCCTTTTTGGATCCTCTTCCTATGGGCAGTAGGTTCTGATTTTGGACAGCACCTTTTGTTTTATTTCCCCTGTTCCCATCATATCCAGTGGGTTATCCCATATCCACCATATCCATGGAATGTAAGTATCTATGCACAAGGCCTTAAACATCATCTACAAAGGTTCGATGTCCTCCTAATAGAGAAGTTGAAAAAGTAAAGGGTCCATTTCAACTTGCTGCCCCTTGAACTGGTAATTCATGCCTACCTATGTCTTGGATAAACTTCAAAATGCACCAAGTCGGGCGTCACATTATGTGAGCTGTATGCATCATGTGGGGTGTATGCATCATGTGGGGTGTAAGAATCATGTGGGGTGTATGCAATCATGTGGGGTGTAAGAATCATGTGGGGTGTAAGAATCATGTGGGGTGTATGCATCATGTGGGGTGTATGCATCATGTGGGGTGGATGCATCATGTAGGATGTATGTATCATGTGGGATGTATGTATCATGTGCGATGTATGCATCATGTGGGGTACATGTATCATGTGGGGTGCATGCCCCACAATGGAGAACAATTTCATATATAAAGGAGACGTTGAAGAATATATTAATAATGCAGCCTGCATTATTATTATTCATTACAAAATAGTGTAATAAATTGCACACTATAAAAATAATTAGGCCTCTAGAAATGGGAATTTCAAAACCAATTACAAAAGAATTAATGGTAATCGGCCATATGTTAATCTGTGCACCCCTGATTGCAGTATTCATCAATGAATTTGCATTAAATGAATCGTATCTTAAATTTTAATCGCTACAATATTTTTTTAAAGGGGACAACCAGTAATTTATTGAAACTTAACATTAATAATTAGTTTCTCTTTGTTGCAGCTCTTAAACAGTTGGCTAGTTTTCTCCCTTCTGTTTCAAGTCTCATCATAATTAAATTTGACAACAGGTTTTGAAGATTATGTTTAATATAAAAAGAACAACTTCAAATGTCTTAAAATTTATTTTTATTTTCTCATAAAGTTATGATGTGGATAAATATGATATAATGTGTTCTGTTTTACTAACTTATAGAGTTGTAACCATCACAACCACTTTCTCAGTTCATTGGGTCATTTGTAGAATCAATTCAAGTATCCTAATGTCAAGTTGTGTTTCAAATTCATCTCAGCAAAAGCTTGTAACAAAGTTGACAGATTACACGAGTCAGCTTCTAAATACCATTAGCACATGAACCTAATTATATACCTTTTAAGAGTAGTTTTTTTACGACCCTCTATGGAAGGTATTAACCCAGTGACATGTACATTGTAAAAGATATTTGAACAATTTTGGTTTTTAACCCAATCTGTGACTTCCACCTAAAGAACATACTCAAATCACCTTACCAGATATTCACATTGCAGACCTGTTTACTCTTGCGACTTTGGATACAATTTTCGCATTTAAGCTGTCTTTTACGACTGTACACCGATACCTGTCAGAACTACAATTTTAAGAGATCATGATAATAAACTTATTTTTAATTCTATGAAATTAACACCGCCACATTTATTAAGCATTTATTCTTCATGAGCTGTAATCTTTCTTCAACAGGAATGAATGGTCAAGAGGAATCACAAGATGAATGGTCAAGAAAAACGACACATCAACAGGACATGTCCCAATGATCTTCCATGGTATAGAAGTCAATCCATTAAATGTAAACTTTGGACAAGATAAGGTATGTGAACCTTTACTATAAAATGAATGATTGTGATATGCTTGTTGGGCCACCTCTCCTAGGTATCGCATTGTTCTCAATGCATAGTAAATGCTGAAATTTATGCAGCAAAATAGTTTTTAAAATACCTTTAGCATAACCATCCGCAGCCTACCCTACTTTAATGAAAACCTGCTCTCTTGGCTAACCAAAGGAGCATAACTCTACTTAAATTTTATCTATCATTTTGAAAAAAAAGAAATTGAATATAAAACAAGCAATAGTCATTGTTATTTAGCCTACCCTACTTTAATGAAAACCTGCTCTCTTGGCTAACCAAAGGAGCATAACTCTACTTAAATTTTATCTATCATTTTGAAAAAAAAGAAATTGAATATAAAACAAGCAATAGTCATTGTTATTTAAAATATGATTAAATATATAAAAATGATTTAAATTTCGTAGCCATGATAAAAAATAAGGTTATTTAGAGGATGCCCTTTTAATTATAATACCTGCAGTTGACTATCGCTGCATTTTAAAAAATTCAGACTGTCACCATGGTCACCAGTTGAAATTTTCAGATTTTTGGGGGTTAAAATAATCTTGTAGGGCTGAGATGTTGGCCGTTTAAAACAAAAATTAAAGTCTAGTGATTTGAATATACTACAATAGTTCAAATTCTAATAGTGAAAGTATTGAAGAATAAGGTATATATAAAGAAGTATTTAAACAATAATTACTTTGTCAAGTACAATTTTTATAAACCTTAATAACTTATATTATTATTAAAACTGTCTCTTGGTCTGTTTTTAGGTGTGTACGTATAAAAGTTAAATTTAAAAAAAAAAAGGCTTGACAGTTAGTGGGTTAAGAAACTAAAATACCAGTTACTAGAAGATATGACCTTGATAATGGTATAACAATCCAAATTTACAACTGAAACAGATTTTGATGTTTTGTATACAATAAAACTTTTTTTCCATCCATGCCTGTGGTGCTACAGCTCATGTAGGGCTTTGGCCTACCTCACTACTTTCTTCCACTCAGACCTAACATATGCTTTTCTTTTCATGCTTGGTTTCCCATTTCCACATCATCCATCAAAGCCTAGTCTGCCATTGAGCCATTTTCCTCTGGGTTTGGGTGATGTACCCTCTTCACTCCTCTTTCATTTCACATTCTTTCTAAGAGCCCTTCCTATTGTAGCCTGTTGGATCTAGATATAGACTCAGGAATTTGTGGTAGGTTCGTATTCTCCATAATTTTTTCTGAGAAGTTTTCTCTGTGTTTAATTAATAGGTTTTCTGCCATGTCCAAGTTTCACTTGCGTATGTTACAACTGGTCTGATTACAGTTTATGAATAGTTTTCTTTGTTTTTCTTGTAATGTTTTTACTTATGAGTATTTTCTGACAACTGAAGTATGCCCTATTTCAATTTAATTTAATAGAGATCATAGGTATATCTAAAATACTTTTCCCTAACTGTGCTATGTAATCAGCATATGCAAGATACTGAAGGGGTTGATAGTAGAGAGTGCCCATTGGTTGTGGGTCTTGGGTCTCCCTCAGAAAGTATCCTGTTATTGTTCCTTGAGGGTCAATATGTATTCTTCTTATATCTGTAATGTTAAATACAAGACGGTGAGTCTACTAGTCTTAGGCCTTGTCTAATCTGAAATTCCCTTGAAAATTCTCCCTTGCAGTCTCACATAGGTACAGTAGAACTCAGACCCTAACTTCTGCAGCCTCCAGCATAAATACTTTTTCTATTTTGGCATTCAAGCGTCTTATAAAATAATTCTTTGTCCTGAACTATAGTATCTTCAGTGGGAGTTTGAACAGTTATGAATGTTCAAACATTTTTACCTGCACAAAGCACAATCTTTCATGCTCTGGTTTATTTCCCGAGTGTTGTTGCCACTATAAAATATGGTGTAGTCTTGTTTTGAGGATGTCTGCATTTACCAACCGACTTTCTTGCAATGCAGTTGTAGATGTTTTATATTAAATCAATTAATTTACTAGGTTGGCTAAGGCTCCTGCTCTTAATATGCTTAGCACATACCTGGTTGCATGAGGATGTCTGCATTTACCAACCGACTTTCTTGCAATGCAGTTGTAGATGTTTTATATTAAATCAATTAATTTACTAGGTTGGCTAAGGCTCCTGCTCTTAATATGCTTAGCACATACCTGGTTGCAGTCCATATCCAGGCATAGGTTGATTTCCTTGGTAAAATTATCCACCTAACTTATGCATGTCCCTGAAATTGTTTAAAATTCTAAAGGCTTAGTTAGCACCATTTCGTTGTACATCTTCTTTACAAAAATCAAAGTTCAAATCAAAATGACAAAAGGTTATGGTTATTTATTTTACCATTAAAGTAAGTAGAAATCTGTAACCTAATTATTCATAGAGATTGATATAAAAAGGAACCAATTGCAACTGCATATCGTTTGTTCTTACGTGGATATACAAATTTTTAACATTAAGTTTTTATAAATTTTTAAAATTGATAAAACACATTTTTGGAATGAAAAATTCAAAGCTATCAATTATAATATAATTATCGGTTAAGACAGTCATGGAAATAAGTTTTCCTACTTTGAATTGAATCGAAAGTTTTAATTTGAAATTTTTTAAGACATTTGGATATCATAAATGTGAATATGAATTAATTATAGTAATACTGAAAAGAAAATTTGTTATAATAAATAAAACGTACATTGTTTTCAAATTTAAGTGGAAATTGATTTATCCCTTAGGGAAGGATGTGTTAGGTTGTGAGATGGGTTTAGTATTATATATAAAAAAAAAAAAAAGTGATCTTCTCATTCTCTCTTCCAACCAATGTATAGAAGTGAATGTATAGAACCAGTTGTGATCACAAAGCATCTTAACCCCAAATGGGGTGAGACTACTGGTTCTGTACATGCACAATTAATACCTTTTGGTTATAGAAAATGAGAAGATAGATATTTCTGAATGTATTTGCTGGTAGTTGATAAAATAATGTCTATTTTTCAGATGGTGCTCAACAATTGAAGACTAAATGGAGCGGAACAGTTGAAGGCAATGAATAATTCGTTGCAGAAGCTTAACAAATGGAAGACCAGAAGATAAATCTGAATAAAAAATAAACAATGGAAGTTTAAATTAATAAATGGAAAGATAAATTTGAATAAAGAATAATAAAAATGGAAGTTTGAATTTATTAAATTTTATTAAATGAATGAAAGTGAAATGAAAATTTATTTAATTGAAAAAAGAAAACATGAATGCTCTTTATTTTAGGGGGAGAAAAACAAAAAATATCCCCGCGAGACTATCTCCAAGGAGATGAAAACATGAATACTCCTGGTGATATACAGTATGTTATCTTTACAAAAGAAACACAAGTTACATTTATGGTGTCTCGTTTGGTAACTAATGGACTTGGTGAAATCCAAGCTACCTAAAAAAAAAAGTGTAGGCACCTTATTCCACCAAGCCCTCTAGTTACATGTTACAGGAAAAGTATGAAATCCAGGCATTCTCTGCTGGTGAACGTTTTGTACTTAAATTAAAACGTTTGTTTATAAAATTAAAAAATGTTCTATAGACAATAGAATGCCTTGACACTATCATCTAAAATTGTCAATCTATAGAATTTGAATGCCTGGATTTCTTACTTTTGAACGTGTGAAATCCAGGCATTCTATACGATCTACTTGAATTTAAATGTTTATAAAAAGTCCAGGCACTAAAGCTATAGACAATACTGCTGGCTATCTCAACAGTCAATCTTATAGAATGCCTGGATTTCATACTTTTCCTGTAACATTCGAAATAAATCCCTTATCTACTTTACATTTGTCAAAAAACCATCATCATCGTTTTAGATCAAGAACAATCTCAAGATCTTTTTTTACAAGAAATAATCCCAGTAGAGGATATTCAGGTTTTGTACAAAAGCCATCTGTATCACAGGAGGCTTAGGCACTCTACCCCTGTTATTGCATTGCTGGTTGCCAAATAATTTAACTCTTTTTGTGCACAATTCGAGTCTCATCATTTGATGACAAGCAATATATACAATATCACACATCCTTAACTAGACAACATATTAACAATGGTATATGTACAAAGTCTTAAGGTACTTTAACACTACCGATTTTTACTAAGATTCTTAGCTTTCACACAAGCTGATTTGTTGAAAACTGAACAAAATATGATGGGATTGTTTCCGTAACTTGCCAGCAGACACTGTACTGCGACGCTATAAAAACCAGTGAAAATGAAATGTTCTGTTTTTATGGCAGCGATTAGCTTGTAGAGAGAGGAGCTTGTGTCACAGAAAGTTAAGAATCCAAGTGACAAATCCAGTGTGAACGTACCTTTACAACTACACCATCTAATACCGGGTACATTTGATGAGCAACACTATATACATGCTTTACTAATACTAGACAACAAATTTACAAGGGTAGATCTACAATTTCATAGTCTTCTGCCAACAAAATTAAATAAATGAAAAGTGAGATTCAAGTTACAAATTATAACATACAAGGTAACAAATATAATTATCAATAGAAGCATCTATTAAAAAAATGTAGATATTGGTTCAGAAGTTCAAGCACACATTTATAACAGCCTGAAGGGGTTTGCGCTTTATTCAATTGTAAGTAAAACCATCCGTCCAATAACTATAAATTTAAAAAAAAAAATTAAAACAATACTATTAGTAATAGCATGCCCATTTCAGCAAATATCATATAATACCAAAACGATATTATTGTACCCGTATCTCAAAATGTCATCGCCATTTCAGTACAAATAATTATTAAGCAAAGCCATCCAATATGCATGTGCTAACAAATTTGTAATGTGCATTAAATGTGTTGAACTATGTCACTATGTGGACTAAATGGGATAAAAGTTTATTCTTTGAGAAGTGGGTAAATTCAAGAAACCAGAACAGACTCATTGATGGGGCGAATTTAAACAAATGCGACAGAAATTCATTTATAATATAACGTATATATCTTAATATTATATATGTTAAAATTTAGCAAACAATGGATTCAACAAATGAAGGTGTGTTCAGTGACAAATCAAAAAAACTTATGAACAACATAACACTCATTACTCCACTAAAACTAACAGGTCTACTCATATTAGTGATATTGGCATTGGCAATCATCATGTTAAGACTATAGGAAAATACTCATATTGGCAAAAAAACATAATAGTAATAGTTAAGATGGAACATTAGTTACTGGAGGAAATAAAACAAAATAGAGAAATAAGCAGAAGTTGTTACATGTCCAGGAAGTTGGCCATAATGGTGTTCAAATGTTCAGGAAGTTGGTGATGATGTTCAGGAAGGAAACACTATCTTGTAGTCCAATGTTACAATTTTGGGATGACTACTTACAGATGAAGTCCAGGAGTCTTAACACAAGAAAATATAAAGACTTATCTGTCTGGGATGACTATGTTACAGATGAAAGAACTCTTGGTGGTACCCAATCATGGATGTATCTCAGTTGTACACAATCATCTATGTATCTCAGTTGTACACAATCATGGATGTAGTATCTGAGTGGTACACAATCATGGTTGTTTCGCAGTTGTACTCATGGATGTATATTTGTGTTATACGATCATGGATGTATCTAAGTTGCACCCAATCATGGATGTTTCTTAGTTGCACCCAATCACGGATGTGTCCCAATTGTACACAATCATGGATGTATATCTGCGGTACACAATCATGGATGTATCTCAGTTGTAACCAATCATGGATGTTCTAGGGTGCATCCAATCATGGATCAATCATGGATGTATCTCAGTTGTACACAATCATGGATGTTTCTCAATTGCACCCAATCATGGATGTTTCTCAGTTGTGCACAATCATGGATGTAGTATCTCAGTGGTACACAATCATGGATTCATCTCAGTTCTGATAACCAAATTAAAATTGAGAAAATTATCAAAAATATTTCACTATATGATTATATAAATCTATATTAAAGTTTCCAAAATATGATGACATTGTCTTGATCTTAATTTTTCACTCTTTCAAACCTAAGTATCAATTGGGAGCAGTAAAAAATACTATCTTACTAAATCTCATGTCAAACAAAACAAACTAAAGCTTGGAAATAAAGCTACTCAATAGCAATTCAGTACCTGGGTCAAGTGAACCGTGAAATCAAGAGAAATCCTTTTCAATCAGATCTTGGAGGGAATCATCCAATGTGTTTATGGAAACAATCTGCCAATAGAGAAATTACAAACTTGTTTGTCTAGTTTTTAATATAGTGTGTTCTGTATTTTTGCAAGGGGCAGATTTCCCTATAAGCTAAGTAGATGTAAACCTAGGGCCTTAATTAATAATCTATTGGGCCAACAAATTTTAGAAGCCAGATTTTTATAGATTATAGACTTTATAAACAAAATATAAAAAAATTGCTTTTAAAATAATCCAAATAAAAATTAAATCTTTTACAAACATTAATAATCAAGGATTCATTTTAAATTCTTCTTCTTGTATGGCGGCCGCAGGAGCTTTTCATCAATTTTTTTTTATTTGGAGGTTAATTATTGAATTGTAATTATAATTAATTAAAATTAATAAGATGTCTTTAATTTCACCAGGACACTATCTGTTAATTTGTAAAATTTTATCACTACAGATTTATTAGTTTTAAAATGAAGTATTTAAATGTACCAATATGTTGGCCGCAGTAGATTTTTATGATTTATTTTTTAAGTCAGGAGTTTAATTTTTTTAATGGGAAATAATATCAGCTGATATAATATCTGTTATTGTGGAAAATTGTATTTCAATAGCTTCATTAATCGAATAGTTATGCTATTTATTTTAAAAATTATCGGTTTTGACAAATGCCAATACTGACAATACCATATTCTTATCTGATCATATTTTAATGGAAGACAAAAAAATTTACTCTCAATTGATGTGTTTTATTTTGTTAAATTGCTTTTGTTAGGGTCTCCAGATAATGATGGCTACATCTTTGAAAACAAGAATGTTGAGGAAATCATCCAATGTGTTTATAGAAACAATCTGTAAAAGAGAAATTATAAACTTGTTAGTCTAGTTTAATATAGTGTGCTCTGTAGTTTTGAAAGGGGCAGAAAGCCCTATAGGCTAAGAAGATGTAAACCTAGGACCTTAATAATCTATTGGGAAACCAAAGTTTAGAAGCCAGATTTTATATATTCCAGGATTTACTAAACAAAAAATACTTACAAATTATACAAATTAAATCTTTTACAATCATTATCATTAATAATAAAGGAATTATTTGAAATTCCTCTTGCTGTCCTGTCGTATACTTCACTTAAGCTAAAATGTTTATTTAATTTTATATTCTTTCAACTTTATTTGTTCGCTGAAGAAGGATTCTTGCTGACATGTCGCTCATCATTTCCTTCAATTAAATATTAACATTCTGATGTTAATGAAGGAGGCATTTCAACCTGTATTTGCAAATAATTTTATGAATGTATAATTATACCCTTAGTTTCTTTATCCTAACTAAATCACGTCAGACATGTATAGAGACATGTATAGAGACATGCATAGAGACATGCATAGAGACATGCATAGAGACATGCATAGAGACATGCATAGAGACATGCATAGAGACATGCATAGAGACATGCATAGAGACATGCATAGAGACATGCATAGAGACATGCATAGAGACATGCATAGAGACATGCATAGAGACATGCATAGAGACATGTATAGAGACATGTATAGAGACATGTATAGAGACATGTATAGAGACATGTATAGAGACATGTATGATAGCAAGGTATAACAATAATCCAATGAAATCAATTCTCCAATAAAAAACATGAGTCATTGTTTCAACCAGGAATAAATCTCTTGAAATTTTCCCAAGCTTACTGTACTTCTCAATGTACCTAACACAATATTTCCCGCATGACATGTTCACCTATTTTTAAAGGCCCTAATAAATATACATGATGTTTAATTCAAAACTTTGGCATTTTATAATATATTTTTAAGGATTTATGTGTTGTTATTTACAATTGTTCATACATTTTAATTCTTCAGTGACTTAAGTGTTAGGAATTTTATCATATCATATATATATATATATATATAAGTGAATGTTTGTTTGTGGTGGGCGGTGTTTGTTCCACAAAGGCTTTTACATGGATTGATGGATCTTGATGAAACTTGGCACATATATCCATCTTTATCTGGAAGGAACTCTTAAGGGGTTATGAACATTTTATAACATTCCGCGTGGGGCCTAAGGCCCCCTATGCGCTTTTTTCTTATATAAGCTATATAAATAAAATTAACAACAAATACTCCTACATGAGTAGATGGATCTTGACCAAACTTACTACACATATACTTTATTATCCATATTCAAATGCCGAAGGGTGTTGAACTCTTAATATCCATTTCTCTGGGGCCGGGGGCCCCATTTCATTTTTCCTTATATAAGCTATACAAATATCAATAGGCTTAATACTCCTACATGATTATATGGATCTTGACCAAATTTAGTACACATATTCATTTTTTCTGATATAAGATATATAAATATCAATAGGCTTAGCCAACGCTATTGGTTCTATGTGAATTGATAGATCTAGGCCTAGCTTTGTTTATTACCCTTCTAAGTCCGTATTGAAATATCGGTGGATTTAAAACAAAGAATATCCAATCTAGAATTTTCATGAAAGTTCGATAATTTTAAATGTTAGTTAGTTCTATTCATTTCTATACTGTCCCGGAGTTTACTTTTCTCTCAGTTACATTGAGTAATTTTTTATATTCGGAATAGAAACAAAGGGGTCGGGATCCCATCATAATCTTTATCCCAATGGGATCAGGATCCCACCAGAAAAAGGGATCCCACCGGGATCGAGATCCTAACCTTGAATGGATCAACCGGGATCGGGATCACACCAGCAAATGGGACTGTGCCGAGATAGGTGTCAGAAATGGGATCGGGGGTCCAACCAGGATGGGGTCCTATGCAATCCCGGGTATATCGGCTAATATGTTAGTAAAAATAAAAGCCTTTCCACAGCCCCCCTTGAGAGTTTTTAAGGGGAGTACTAAACAAAAAATTTAAATCAATATTCTTATCAAATTACAATTCTGATCTCTAGGCCTACTATTTTTCGAAAGTAATTGTGGTTATCACTTAACTGTCAAGCAACTATAATTTAACCCAGTAATACAGCCCAACATTTTATGAATGGAAATGTTTGAAGTATTTAATTAATTATTAAACATTTAATGTCAAACATTAATTTAATTTGTGGTTATCACTTAACTGTCAAGCAACTATAATTTAACCCAGTAATACAGCCCAACATTTTATGAATGGAAATGTTTGAAGTATTTAATTAATTATTAAACATTTAATGTCAAACATTAATTTAATTTAATTAATGAATTAGTAAAATGACTAGAATGAACTTGATGTTAATAAGTAAGAATAGACTACATAATCAGTAAATAACCGCCCTTAAAAAAATTAATTAAACTAGTTATCTTAGTTATGAGTAGTAAAAGTAGTTAGCCTATGAAAATCAGGAGTATACCTACTACTACTTGTGTTGTACTAGTACTAGCAGACCTTTTTACCGAAGCCGAAAGACCAATCGCTTTTGCTCTTTTTCGACTGCTTAGGGGTTAGGGCTAGGGTGTTAACACAAAGAATGCGGCATCTTTTTACTGAAAACACCCCAATTATTTATTTTAAAAAAATTAATTATAAACCCAGAAAAAAACTACAATAACGTTTCTTTTTTAGTTTTTGCTCATCCAAGTGCCGTAGTCCTAGTGTTAGGTTTAAAAACAAAGTAACACAGCTACTACAGCACGGCCATTGGTAAGCTGGGGGCACTGGGGGTAAACAGATCTGTACTAGTTACCTGTGTAACTTTACAATTACCATTAAAAGGAATTAGTATTGTTATTGTTTAAAAGTGGCAGTGGATTTTGTAACTTAAATGAACCTAAACATAAAAATAGCTTGCATTTTTTGCAGCTTAAGATCATTAAGAAAGATATGATCATATTCACATATATTTATATATATTTAATTATAATATATAGTTATTATATATAAAAATACTTAAAATCAAAATAGTGAACTATCATGATGGAAAATTAAAATATTTAAAAAAATAGCTTAGCATAAGCCTGCTTAGGATTACCCAACACGCACATAACATAGTACAGAGCAAAATTTTTGCTTATCTTCCAAGTCAAACAAAATTATATTTACATTCAATAATGCAAAAGAATTCCACATCCTAAGAAAAGATAATAAAATAATGTTTTAACAAAAAAACAACTTTTTGTTCAAAAGAGTTCTTTGTCATAATTGGAGGCTACTCAAAAAAACTTTTATGCATCAAGGCGACAACAGTTTGCTCCCATTTTCCCAGAAAAAATCAAGAAGGACAACCAAGATAATACGATCTTTAATCAAGGTAACAAGAGTTAGCTTTCTTGGAAAGTTAAAATAAATTTAAATTAATGGGAAGTAAACGCTACAGTCTTTAAATTTTTAAAATATTTTAATGGTTTCTTCCCTTTGACCATATTTCCCACAATTGACGGAAAAATTTTTAAAAAAATGAATAAAAAAAGAACCGAATCCATTTAGAAATTTATTTTATCTAGTCTGTTAACTAAAAAATTATTTTGCTTTTTCTGTAAATACTTTTAATTTTAAAATATTTAAAACTCATTTTGCGGTACTTTCTAATTGATATTGCGAAGTCCCAGAAGAATTCTTTTTTTTTTTAATAGAAAAGAAGTATCTATGTTAGGATGTTTACATTTCTAACATCCTTTAGTTTTGAGAAATATTCATCTGCTATATAATATAAGTCTACTCTACACCTCATTGTAACCCTGAATTACAACTTATTAAAAGTTAAAAATACAAAGATAAAATTTGGTTGTTAATGTATTAATAATGTAAATAGCAAACTATTAAATTTATTTTTTAAACTATTAAAAGGGGTAAGAACATTCAGTTTTGTCACACATAGTTTCTAACACATAACAATTAAAAGCTTGTAATTTGCCAGGTTAAACTAAGTTATAATTAGATTATTCTAAGTTTTATTTCTTTAAGTTCAATTGAAAATATTAATTTGATATTGTTTGAAGACATTTACTTAACATAAATTTAATTTTGCATTATTAACAATGCAATTTAAAAAAACAACAGATGTTTGGATTATCCCAATTAACCCTGAATTACAACTTATTAAAAGTTAAAAATACAAAGATAAAATTTGGTTGTTAATGTATTAATAATTTAAATAGCAAACTATTAAATTTTTTTTTAAAGTATTAAAAGGTGAAAAAACATTCAGTTTTGTCACAAATAGTTTCTAACTGAAGGCAATTAAAAGCTTGTAATTTGCAAGATTAAACTAAGTTATAATTATATTATTCTAAGTTTTATTTCTTTAAGTTCAATTGAAAATATTAATTTGATATTGTTTGAAGACATTTACGTAACATAAATTTAATTTTGCAATATTAACAATGCAATTTAAAAAAATAACACATGTTTTGATTTTCCCAATAAATGCAATTATGAATTAATAATAATAATACTTGGATGATAATGTCTATTGCTAATATATAGAATATCTGAACTATATATCTATTTATTTTTATCATATTTAAATTGATCCGATTTCAATCAAATAAATAGAAAATCACTATCATTGTTTTTAAGATTTCAAACATATTTAATTTGATTTGATTTTTAGCGCTACATGGATACCCTACTCAGTATCATATACATGATTTTAAATACATATTATAATTGAAGTATATGACTGTTATGCTAAAAAAATGAATATTTCTGAGAGATCCAGTACATAATTATAAATTCAATTTTTCTTAAAATTTGATTTTAATGCATGTTTTATTTCTAAATAAATACTTTTTCCATATGATTCTTTAAGTTCATACAGGTCAGTTTGTAGCTTACTAGTAAGGTCAAATACTTTATAGTTGTTAACATTACAGACAATTTACAATTACAAGCCTTTGATTTGCGATTACATTGTGCGCCCAACCTTGACAGCTCTCATAGAAAGTGTATAGATAACTTGTTTCATTTAAACATTCTGATCATGGTAAAATTGATTTTAGACTTGTAATCTTGTGAGGTTCCACTTGGGTCTTTCACCCAACAATGGGATTTCTTTTTTCCTAATGGATCTTCTTATAAAAGGGAAAATTCGTATCCAATTATTTCAGTATTCTAATCAACAGTCTAGGACCTAGGGCTCTCAGTGAATCAAAAGCATATTGTGAACACAAACTTTTCATGTTACAAACTGATGGTAGTTTTAATAAATTTCATGCTGTAGTAAGGCCAGTTTATTTTGCTCTTTGAAAATTGTTTTAAATAGTGTTAAATAGCAATTTAGTGAAGAAAGAATATTGTTAGAAGTATTTAATGGCTTTAATAGGACGTCCCCCGCCCTCTTTTCTCTTTTTAGTTAGTCACTTGTCTAGTGAACTGTTTGTTAGTCACTTGTCTAGTGAACTGTTTGTTAGTCACTTGTCTAGTGAACTGTTTGTTGGTCACTTGTCTAGTGAACTGTTTGTTAGTCACTTGTCTAGTGAACTGTTTGTTAGTCACTTGTCTAGTGAACTGTTTGTTAGTCACTGGTCTAGTGAACAGTTTATTAGTCACTTGTCTAGTGAACTGTTTGTTAGTCACTTGTCTAGTGAACTGTTTGTTAGTCACTTGTCTAGTGAATTGTTTATTAGTCACTTGTCTAGTGAACTGTTTATTAGTCACTTGTCTAGTGAACTGTTTATTAGTCACTTGTCTAGTGAACTGTTTGTTAGTCACTTGTCTAGTGAACTGTTTGTTAGTCACTTGTCTAGTGAACTGTTTGTTAGTCACTTGTCTAGTGAACTGTTTGTTAGTCACTGGTCTAGTGAACAGTTTGTTAGTCACTATCACTAATTATTTGTTTGTTAGTCAATGTCTAGTGATGTGTCAATAGTGACTTGTTTGTAAGTCATTTTCTAGTGATGTGTCACTAATGATTTGTTAGTCAATTATCTAGTGATGTTTACATACTATTTGTTTGCTAGTCCTTTGTCTAGTGATGTGTCAATAGTGACTAGTTTGTTAGTCATTGTCTAGCGATGTGTCACTAATGATTTCTTTGCTAGTCATTGTCTGGCAATGTTTGAAATGAATGGACAAGTTGAATGATTGTTTAGTGACAAGTTGAATGATTTTCATTGAAAAGTTGAATGATTGTCTAGTGAAAAGTTGAATGATTGTCTAGTGACAAGTTGAATGATTGTCAGTGACAAGTTGAATGATTGTCTAGTGAAAAGTTAAATGATTGTCTAGTGACAAGTTGAATGATTGTCTAGTGATTGTCTGTGACAAGTTGAATGGTTTTCTAGTGACAAGTTGAATGATTGTCTTAGTGTTGTTATTTAAAGTGTTAAAGTCAATATTTAAATGAATTAATCTTTGGCTTGTGATGGCATGAAGTCAAATGGAAATACATTTAAATGTACTGACTGACAGGGTTATGGTGATTCATTGAGCTCATCAGTCTACTTGCACTGGTCCAGTAAATTCATTTTATCCTTCAGTCATTATGCCAAGACGTGTTAGGGTAATTCAAATATCTATATTATTATTATTAGTTTGTGTAAATGATCTGGCAGAGCTGCACAGTCATATATCAGCATGCTGACATTTCTATGAATGACAAATGAAAAATATTGTTTGAGGTTTAAAACCAGTTAGGTTAAAGTTTGATTGATTGAAACAATGAACAGGTTGATGAACAAATTTAAAAAGTTTAGTTGTGTGTTAGTAGAAATTTATTTGTTTAATAATTAGTTAAAACTTGTTTACTTGGGTTGAGACATTCTTTGGCAGCCAAGATGGTATTTTACACATTCAGATGTCATTCAATATGGTATGGTGTACTTCAGATGTTAGCCAAGATGGTATGGTATACATTCAGATGTCAGTCAACATGGTATGGTGTAGATTCAGATGTCAGTCAACATGGTATGGTGTGCATTCAGATGTCATTTAATATGGTATGGTGTACTTCAGATTTTAGCCAAGATGGTAATGGTGTACATTCAGATGTCAATCAACATGGTATGGTGTAGATTCAGATGTCAGCCAAGATGGTATGGTGTACATTCAGATGTCAGCCAATATGGTATTTTGCCCATTCAGATGTCAGTCAACATGGTATGGTGTACATTCAGATGTCAGCCAACATGGTATGGTGTACATTCAGATGTCAGTCAACATGGCATGGTGTACATTCAGATGTCAGCCAACATTGTATGGTGTACATTCAGATGTCAGTCAACATGGTATGGTGTACATTCAAAGTCAGTCAAGATGGAATATTGTACATTTAGATGTTAGTCAAGATGCTATGTATGTTGTACATTCAGATGTAAGCCAAGGTGTTATGTTGTACATTCAGATGTCAGCCAAGATGGTGCATTGTACATTCAGATGTCAACCAAGATGGCAGGTTGCACATTCAAATGTCAGCCAAGATGCTATGTTGTACATCCAGATGTCAACCAAGATGGTGTGTTGTACATTCAGATGTCAACCAAGATGGCAGGTTGTACATTCAAATGTAAGCCAAGATGATATGTTGTACTTCCAGATATCAACCAAGATGGTGTGTTGTACATTCAGATGTCAACCAAGATGGCAGGTTGTACATTCAAATGTCAGCCAAGATGGCAGGTTGTACATTCAGATGTCAGCCAAGAAAGTATGATATGCATTCACTGAAATGTCTTGGATGACACATTCAAGTCACTGGTGTAGACTGTAGTTACCTGGAAATAAAAAACAAAGTATTTCAATCAAAATAATTTACTGTTCCTTTATAAGTTTATTTTTATGCATCTACTTCATGTAATTCAAATACTTCACCTTTGCTGCAAGACTACTATACTATGATCTGACTCATGAGAACATGTTCACTTTGGATATATAAAGCACAGGGTAGTGAAAGGAAATATAAAGCACAGGGTAGTGGAAGGAAATATAAAGCACAGGGTAGTGGAAGGAAATATTAAGCACAGGGTAGTGGAAGGAAATATTAAGCACAGGGTAGTGGAAGGAAATATTAAGCACAGGGTAGTGGAAGGAAATAGTAAGCACAGGGTAGTGGAAGGAAATAGTAAGCACAGGGTAGTGGAAGGAAATATAAAGCAGTGTTGTGAAGTAGATTGTTGTGAATACTTGGTGGGGGAGTTGTTGATTGTGAGGTCAGAGCAAGGAGTTGGTTCGTGGTGTTGAGTTTTAGTGCATGCTGGGTTGTTTGTGCGGTGATATAAAAGGGCAGGGTGTCAGTTAGTCGAGAGATGAGCCAAGAGTTAGAGCAGTGAGATTGTCTAGTCGAGAGATGAGCCAAGAGTTAGAGCAGTGAGATTGTCGAGAGTTGTAAGAGTCCAGAGAAGATAATTGAGAGTTAGAATCAAGAGATATAGTAATTTTGTTAGCTTCGCTGTAGGGCCTGTGGCCTGAGGATATTTCTCTGCCAGATTTACTAACGTAGCAAGTGGATTTTTTAGTACATGGAAATAAATACATAATTTACAATGTACTTGTCAGTGTTTGAGTTACTTGACCAATAGAGAGACGAGAATTAATCCAACAGGTCTGACATTAGGTTAGACATAAAGTATTCACCACCGGAGGCCGTAACATTTGAAGGAGTACTAGACCAATGGAAGAAGCCCGTAACACACAGGGTAGTGGAAGGAAATATAAAGCACAGGGTAGAAGAAAGTTGGTAGCAACTTGTCCATTCATGAATTTCCTTTTCCCAGCCTTACAGATGTTTTGCAACAAGACCAATTCACTGTTAGTGTTAGTACATACTAAAGCATTATTATGATTTTCAATTCTGATTCTAAGCTGGTAATGGACAATAGTTCTTCACCTTAGGAATATATTTGATGAAGTTAACACTTCAGAAGTGTCTGACACAGATAACACTGTACATTTTCATTATACAAGGTTTGTTCACATTTTTCATTCATTCTTATTGGTGATCAGTGATATTCAAGTTCCAGTTGTATAAAATTGGTAAATAATTATAAAAAAATAGATTGCAATATTTAATTGTTTTAATTAAATTAATTTGTATTTATAAAATTATTTTTGTATTATTATTACTATGTTTTAGTTTGCCCAATGAAAATGTAAACAATGGGGTTACCAAGGTTATTATTTTGTAAACAATCAGATGTGTTCCCTTTTCAATGAAAAATTGAAGAAAAAGTAATTTAGTAAGATTGTTCTCTATTTTGAATTTTTTATTAAGATTGTAAATTTTTTATTTGAGCTAAACTAATAAATATTTTAAAAATATTTTGATAGCATCTGTGATGGGCAGATTCAATGAGTATCATGATAACAATGAATGTGGAGCTCTAATTGGATTTTTGCATTAAGATCAGAGGTACAAAGCATACTGCTTTTTTTGATATTAAAACAAGAAAAGATATAGAGAGATTTCAAAAGCAAATAGACTTTTTCAAACTCTATTTTACTACAGATTTGTTTCAATATGTTTGTAACTATGCAGTGATTGTAAGTATGCAGTGTTTGTAAGTATGCAGTGTGGGCAGGACAATGGACTGAAGAAGCATAGTTTTTAAAACTCGGTCTAACATCACTGAAGGGGAGTTTTATCTAATAAGTGGATTTAATATTTATACAGAACTTATTCAAGCTCTTAACTTTACAAGAATGAGGTCAAGGAAATGTTTGTATGTTGAACTATGAGCAAGGCCATTATGACTAGGGACATATTCAAGGCCATATTGAATTTCCTATAAATTCCTGATTTGGAAAATAAAGTAGACATACTGTGCAAAATTGGGAGACTCTACTGAATCTCAATGCAAATTACAAAGAATTGCATCTGCATCCAAAAAAATCTAGGAATTAATTAACAACTTAGGGAACATAGACAACTTTGATGATGTACCAGTTACTGTACAGCATGACATCTCTGATGATGTACCAGTTACTGTAAAGCATGACATCTCTGTTGATGTACCAGTTACTGTACAGCCTGACATCTCTGATGATGTACCAGTTACTGTACAGCCTGACATCTCTGATGATGTACCAGTTACTGTACAGCCTGACATCTCTGATGTACCAGTTAATGTACAGCCTGACATCTCTGTTGATGTACCAGTTACTGTACAGCCTGACATCTCTGTTGATGTACCAGTTACTGTACAGCCTGACATCTTTACATTGTGCGCTTCAATCCGACAATAACAAAAAAATGTAAATTGCCTAACAAAATAAGGGTAATAAGGTCAGAACACATGTCAGATGCTTTTTTTATGATAAATTTAAATAAAGAATTGTTTTCAAAAAATTTATATATCTTCTTGGTGAAGGACCTGATCAAGTGATCAGTATCTGTAAAGGACTAGATCAAGTGATCAGTATCTGTAAAGGACCAGATCAAGTGATCAGTATCTGTAAAGGACAAGATCAAGTGATCAGTATCTGTAAAGGACTAGATCAAGTGATCAGTATCTGTAAAGGACCAGATCAAGTGATCAGTATCTGTAAAGGACAAGATCAAGTGATCAGTATCTGTAAAGGACCAGACCAAGTGATCAGTATCTGTAAAGGACCAGATCAAGTGATCAGTATCTGTAAAGGACAAGATCAAGTGATCAGTATCTGTAAAGGACTAGATCAAGTGATCAGTATCTGTAAAGGACCAGACCAAGTGATCAGTATCTGTAAAGGACCAGATCAAGTGATCAGCATCTGTAAGGGACTAGATCAAGTGATCATTATCTGTAAAGGACTAGATTAAGTGATCTTTATCTGTAAAGGACTAGATCAAGTGATCAGTATCTGTAAAGGACACTAGATCAAATGATCTGTATCTTGGTGATGTAAAAAAAAATTAAAAATTACTCAATAATAATTTTCTAAATGCTAATTTGATGTAGCATGTGTTTTCTTAAAAAAATAATTATTCTTTATATTATATTATTTCCTTGAATAATATGTTGACAACAAATAGCCTTATTTTTTGTTTTAAATTTATTTATCTATTCTTTTAAAATTGTCATATGTATTGTAGCATTAAATATATGCTAATAAAATATCCCTTCTATTGATATAATTGGAAATAATTTGTTTTTCTTTCTTAGTCATTCTGTGTTTTTACCTGTAGTATGTTTTTGTTGACTTTAAAAAAAAATGCCTAAAATTGATGATAAATGAATTTTATTAAGTATATTTTAAAACAAACACCTAACATAAATTAAAGAGCATGCAATAACCTTTAAACTGATGTACAATACTTTTAGATAGCTACAACATTACAGCCAATGAGACACTATGAATAATAAGTTGTATTGAAGGACACAACAAACTTGACAAGACTGTCGTCTTTTAACTCTGTTTGCTCCAAATATAAAGAAATAGGTTTTAAACTTTGTATTTGAAAAATTTTGTATAAATAAGGTCACTTAAACAGCAAAACCCTATTTAGCATGTTTTACAAAGAAAATTATTTTTTAAATAAAAACAACAAACCAGTTGTATTTGGAAAATTCTTCTTTTGGATTTTGTCAATTTGATTGCGGAATTTAAAAACAATAAATTTTAAGCTATTTTTCTATAAGTTTTTTTTTCCCTTCTGATAGTATGTTGTTTGTGTAAAAACAGGTTGTCAAAATGTAAAATCATTTTCTCACTTCGATCATGGTTGTAAGAAAACACACAATCATTTTCAAGCACAAATTATAAATATGAATCTCCATTCATTTCTGAACAAAGAAATATATTACATGATGGGTATTAATTAACTACTCTTTTTATGGAATCTCATTATGTGAGAAGACCTAAAAAAATAAAGATAAAAAAACCATGAACTTCAATGAGTTAAAGAATTTTTGGGGTTCCTGTACCCCCTGGTTAAGAGCCACTGTTTTAGTGCATATATGTTGAGAAAGATAACACCTAACAAAGTAAATGTAATTTTCCACCAACTACATGTTTAAAAATGAGAGAAGAAGAGTATTAACAAGGTGTTATTTATAAAATTAGGACAAAAATACTTAAGTTACACCAAGACTCCAGAGCCTTCAAAGGACAAAAATACATCACACCAAGACACTCAAGCCTTCAAATTTCAAGCACATTTTTATGTTTTCTGCAACTGCAATTTTATAAAAGAATCTGTCCAAAAAAAAACAGTTCTCATATAGAGAACCTTATACTACAATGATTTTTAAATTTTAAAAAATAAAAATAAATCCTAAATGTGCCATGCCATCTTGTCATTAAATTTAAGATTACTTGAACTATATTTTACGTTAAAAAACAAATGTACAAACATTCTGATTGACGGATGCCAGCAAAAAAAAAACAAACAAAAAACCATTATTCTAAACAAAACATTAACCCAAATCAAAGCTGTCGTGACTTTCAAAAACACTGTGCCACTATTTGGCTTTATGCCCCTTCTGCTTTGATGACTACCACTACTTTGAGGTATGAGGCCAACTAGAAGCATAATTCCCCTAGAAGCAAAAGGCCAACTAGAAGCATGAGGCCAATAGAAGTGTGAGACCCTGGCAAAAGATACATATTTTTACAAATATATATTTATAGCAATTAAAATATTTTACACTGAACTTTTTTTTTAGCATCTTTACTTTGCATTTTCAATAATATTTTGAAAACTAAACTGACTCCTGTATCAAGGAATGTCTTAGGGAAATTATTTGCATCTTAGGGGACTAAAGTAACTTTAAATAAATTTGACATAATAAGTTGAGAAGTTTCATATAGAAACTAGATTTCATATAGAAACTAGATCAATGTCTGTCACAATAAGTTGTGCAATGTCATATAGGGACTAGATCAATGTCTGTCACAATAAGATGTGCAATTTCATATAGAAACTAGATCAGGGGTCTCAAACTTGCGACACGCGGGCCCGCAAGACGATATTTTGTGGACCGCTACCTGAGAGAAAAGTTTAGTGTTATTGCGGCCTGCGCGTTTTCCCCATTCTCATATCTAAAATGTGACCCTCCATGACGGTTTCAATCAAATCTTACCGACTAGTCTAATTCTGATTTTTATGTTTGTATAGATTTGGACGTTCATTAAAATGGTAAAAAAAAAAAACATTTTAAAATCTGACTAAGTTTTTATATTACAGCATTTTATAAGACAAACAAGGCCAAAGTGAAGTTTTGAGAAAGTTGAAAAAGTCAGTTGGTGGGTAAGGCATAACCATAGTTGTGAAAATCGTAGCGATCTGACACAATATAGAAAAAATCCTTATTAAAATTGCCACAGGTTTTTACGAGTGAGGGAAATTTCGAGCCTGTCAACTTGGTCCATTTCAAAATGGGGCTTGTCAAAATGGCCTTTGCTAAGAAAAATATAAATTTATTCTTCCTACAACAGCATCTTCCTTCTCATAAATAATTCATAAATATTGCCTGCTCCTGCCTACTGTTTGAAAACGTTTTAGCCTTCAAAGCCTTGACAGAGAAGGATGGACTTTGCTTTTCTTGTTGACATTACACAGGAGCTGAATGTACTCAACAAGAAGTAACAAGACCAGGGGCAGCTTGTCAGTGTTGCCTTTGACAATGTCATCGCATTCTGCATAAAACTTGTGTTATGGTTCTTAGAGAAATCTCTGCCATTTCCCAACATGCCAAGTACTCTTGGACTTGGGCACACCATTCAAAGTATAGGGGCTTCTGATGGCTTATAATGCATGGACCAGGAAATGAATGAAACAAAGCTTTAAATGTTACCCATCTTTAAAACTAATATTCAATATTTATATTAACTAAGATTATTCAATAACTGAAAGTAACAAGTGTGGAACTGCCTACAGCTACCATGGTAACATTGTCTGTCTCATGACTGGGTGGAAGTGGGTTTGAATCTTAACCGCTGTCACTCCCAGGTACGGGTAAAAGTTTGTGGAACAAACACGTCATCCATAACGGAAATGAACCATGAAAGACAAAACCATGACAGAAAATAGCCATGAAAATCATTAGTCAGGAAAGATATTAGCAATAAAAGACATTATTCATGAAAGACGTCCATGAAGTACATTAGCCAGCAGAGACATCAGCCATGACAGGCATTATCCACAAAAAGACATCAGCCATAACAGGCATTATCCACAAAAAGACATCAGCCATGACAGGCATTATCCACAAAAAGACATCAGCTATGAGAAACATCTCACATACAAAAGGTATTTGTTAAATTTTATATTTGTTGAAAGAAAATTTTAAACTGAGTAATCTTTAGTTAAAAAATAATATGACTGATCTTGTAAGAAAAAAATAATTAACCTCCTTTATTCAATGTATAAACTGACAGGTAGAGCTACATATTAGGTAAAGAAACTGAAATTTTTATCATAACTGTTAGGGACTTGAGTGTATAGTGTGATTGCGTGTTGGTTTGAGATTATGTGTGTTGTTTTATCTATTATTCTTAGTATCTTGTGACGTATTGTGTGGAAAGGGATATGACGTATTATTATTGTAGATTTGGGTGTGGGTTGTTGTTCTTTGATTACAGTAACGGCAGTTGAAGAAGTTGTTGATTAATAAAGATATTTCATCTAAGATTTATAGTTGTGAAGTGTATATAATTAAACCCCCCTAGACAACGAAGCCAACGAACCTATTAAGTAAGAATAGGTTTGTAACATTTGGGGGCTCGTCCGGGATTTGGGGCCCACATACTGCCATGCCTGCATACTGATATATATGTGTCTCGCTGGGTTTGAATCCTGCTAAACCTGCATCCTGCGACTACTACATGCTGCTCTACTGTATCCCGGTTTGACGTTAGGCCGCTGCCTGGCCTGTATCCTGCTTGGCCAGTATCCCACTGGGCCTGTATCCAGCCACAATCGTATGCTGCTGTGCTGTTTCCCGGTTTGACGTTAGGCCGCTGTCTGTCTGGCCTGTATCCTGCTTCGCCATCATCCCACTGGGCCTGTATCCAGCGACCATCGTATGCTGTTGTGCTGTTTCCCGGTTTGACGTTAGGCCGCTGCCTGGCCTGTATCCTGCTTGGCCAGCATCCCACTTTTTCTGTATCATTCTGTGACTGCATCCTAACGTTACTGTTTCCTGCTGTGCACTGTGCTGTACCCCAATTTGACAGTGTACCGCTGTCCGTTCAACACATTAGTGACAAGACCAATACCGGTGGTCCAGAGATCCGTGAGGGACAAGATAAAGACTTAAGTTACTTGTTTTATTTGTGTTCTCTTTATAGTTAGGTAAGATTTTGTTCATAAACATATATAGATAGATAGATATACATACTTTTTGTGTTATATAACATATTTAAATGTATTATTTTATTCTGTTGTATTGGACCCTGCCCAATTGTTAAATTTATGATTATTAACGATGGAAACAACGAGTGTAGATGAAACCTATATCTTGGAACTACGAGAGTTTGGAGAGGACCTGGGTTATAAAGACGAGGCTCTTACTAGGTGGGTGGAAAGGAAACTGATAGAAAAAGATAAGCTAGAAAGGGAGGAGAGGGATAAAGAACGAGATAGACAAGATAGGCTAGAATGGAAAGAACTTGAAAGACAAGCTAGACTAGAACGGGAAGAACGAGATAGACAAGCTAGGCTAGAGAAGGAGGAGAGGGATAGACAAGATAAAGAACGAGATAGACAAGCTAGGCTAGAGCTGGAAAAACGGGATAGACATGATAGGCTAGAAAGGGAAGAGAGGGATAGACAAGATAGGCTAGAACAAGAAGAACAAGAACGACAGGTTAGGCGAGAACAGCTGGACCAGGAGCTGGCACAGGCAGAGTTAATGTTGCAGGAAAAACATAATATGTGGAGAGAAGAATTAAGTAGGAAACAAGTGGCTGAAGTTGAGAAATGGAAGAGGGAGCGACAGAGAGATGATATTCGTGTGGCTAAGGAAACCGGGAGGCAGTGGGTGAAAGTTAAAAAGAGTAAAATCACTTTTGTCAAAGAGTTTAAGGAACATATTAACGAAGTTGTGGAGGAACTTAGGTATCCTGAGAAATGTGGTGCTGATGTGGCTGAGGATAGGGAGAACGATTTGATTATAGGGGCAATTAACGGGGTAAATTTAAATGACCATAGGGTTGACATTAAGGAGGCCAGAAATGTTTTAAATGTAGATGAAAGTCAGGAGTCAGTTAGAAATTTTGCTAGCCAGGATGTTGAAAAACTGGGCGCTGCGTGTGAGAAAATTGACGCAGTTGTACTGAATGTAGGCATAGAACAGTGTAGTCTTGAGGATATTTCAATTGACATAGAGACTGTAATTAGAACTGGCCTGGTACAAGAGGCAGATATTGATTTTGTACCGCAAGGACATGTGGGTTTAATACAAGAGATATTTGTTGATTTTGTAAACAAAGGAGATGCTGGTTTAGTACAGGAGGGAAATGTTGTTTCTGTACAGCAAGGAGATTTTGGTTTGATGCAGGAGGGCATTGTTGATTTTGTACAACAAGGACATGTTGGTTTAATACAAGATATATTTGTTGATTTTGTAAACAAAGGAGATGCTGGTTTAGTACAGAAGGGATTTATTGATTTTGTAAACCAAGAAGATATTGGTTTGGTACAGGAGGTATTTGCTAATTTTATACATCAGGGAGATCTTGGTTTAGTACCAGAGGGATTTCTTGATTGTATACAGCAAGCAGATGTTGATTTTGTGCAAGAGGGAGATGTTCATAATATTAAGAAGTGGACAAGCTACAGAGATCACGAAGTAGAGGTCGTGAGCTTGTCGAGGGGGCGTATGTTTAACAAGGATGAAGTCATAGGAGATCACCTTACGTGGAGCTACGAGGGTAGTAGTCCAATCGGGGAATTTTGTCCTGTAATAGACACTGGTTACTGGAGGCTTGAGAACCGTGGGGAGACCAAGGTTAACTTTTTAAATAATGAATATAAACCTGACTTGAAGGCTGTGAGTTGTTTCCCTGAGATGGGGGTAGAAGAGAAAATATGTTTGAATTTTCATGTGTGTGATATTTATGATCACGAGAGCCAGGAGTGCTCAAATTTTGAGAGCCATGACAGGTCCGTTTTTTGTAATTCGGTGAACGTGTGTGTTTTCCATGAGTTGGGAGGTGATGATGAGTTGGGAGGTAATGATGAGTTGGGAGGTGATGATGATTTGGGACGTGATGATGAGTTGGGAGGTAATGATGAGTTGGGAGGTGATGATGAGTTGGGAGGTAATGATGAGTTGGGAGGTGATGATGAGTTGGGAGGTCATGATGAGTTGGGAGGTGATGATGAGTTGGGAGGTGATGATGAGTTGGGAGGTGATGATGAGTTGGGAGGTGATGATGAGTTGGGAGGTAATGATGAGTTGGGAGGTGATGATGAGTTGGGAGGTGATGAGTTGGGAGGTGATGATGAGTTGGGAGGTGAGGTTGTTGATTTCGTCATTATAACTGATTTTGTTCAGGGTTGCAATGTTAATGATGATGAGATTATTTTATTTAAGAATTTAAAATTTCGTCATTATAACTGATTTTGTTCAGGGTTGCAATGTTAATGATGATGAGATTATTTTATTTAAGAATTTAAATGTGCAAAGATTTCATTTGTTAGTGAATGATGTGTCAAAAGGCCATAACAAAATGAAGCAAGTGAGAATTGAGAGGGAAGAGTTGAGCTGGTGGAAAAATGTTCACGCTTTTTGTCAGGCGACTGACAGGCTTAATATCCCGCCCTCTTTAAATATGAATTTGGGACTGGACAATTTAAGGATGTCCACATGTGTCCATAGATGTTAATTTTTTTTTTCCATTTAACAGGCAGAGTTTCATTTATTTTGTGGTCAATTTTTGTGTGCGGGACAATGATTTTGTTGTCAATGTTATAATTTTTCCTAATTTGAAAGCGTATATAAAATCTAAAGGATGTTAAAATTTAGCTTTGAAGTTTTCATTTTTAGGATGTAGTTTTCAAAAGCTTGTATGTCATTGTTCATTTTTAAAATTAATTTTCATGGTAATAACATTATGAAATTATATTGTATTCTTTCTATGACAAAACACTGAGTAGAGTTGTGTACAGACACTATACATTTGTGCCTGATATGAGCGGTTTAACCAGTCAAGGCCGTATAATTGACGCCTCATGTAAGATTAAGATATTCTGGTAATGTTTTCAGAAATGTGTTTACTAGGCAGTATCTTTAGGACATAGCAATGTTTAGATGCCACTGTTTTGAACATGCCTAAGTAGGGGGGATGATTATGCGAACCACTGCGATATTGGGCGATGCTGGGATTTCGACAAGAGGGAGATTTGGATCTTGTCCGAGGTTTGAAAATGTTGGGACCAGGACAGGCTACGGTAATCACGACGTAGAGGTCGTGAGCTTGTCAAGGACATTCCTAAAACTGAGGGGGGGGGGGGGGCGCGTGTCGAGTCCATCTCCAACTCAGACAATTTTGCTGGGGCTAATGGTTTTTAACTTAGTTACATGGGGGAGGCTATTTTTTTTCCCCCCATTGTTCGAGTTAGATGAGAGAATTTTTGTTTTCATAATGTACACGTGAAGATGATATATTATGTTTGGGAGCAGGAATTGCTCAGAATTAAATTGTATTTAAGGGTTTGACTTTGTTGAGTTGGGAGGTGATACTAACAATTTTTATGTATGTTGCCAGATTGGTTAAACATTTTGGGGTGGCAATGTGTTATAAGTTTGTTTGAATACATGTCGCTTAATTGAAAATGTAACATTGCAATTGATTGGTTTACATTTGGTATTTACTCTTGTTAATTGTTTGATGTCTATTGACAAATTTTTGGATATGTATTTGAGGGTGACATTAATTTTTCAAATTAATGTCAAAGGAAGCGGGGGAGCAATGCTAGGGACTTGAGTGTATAGTGTGATTGCATGTTGGTTTGAGATTATGTGTGTTGTTTTATCTATTATTCTTAGTATCTTGTGACGTATTGTGTGGAAAGGGATATGACGTATTATTATTGTAGATTTGGGTGTGGGGTGTTGTTCTTGGATTACAGTAACGGCAGTTGAAGAAGTTGTTGATTAATAAAGATATTTCATCTAAGAATTATAGTTGTGAAGTGTATATAATTAAACCCCCCTAGACAACGAAGCCAACGAACCTATTAAGTAAGAATAGGTTTGTAACAATAACTACCTTTTGAGCTAACAAGGCCTTGACCACCTGATGGGCTATGCCGTCATGACATTTCTCATACACCTGTCTTTGTTGTTCATTTTCCATGTCGGAGGGAACTGTTCTCTGCCTCCGCTCCAGTAAAAGTTTGGCTTGTCTTGCACATCTCCCTTGCCACAGTCCTGCCAGATACATCAACAATGATGAGGGTCGCAGACTGGCTTCATTGAATATTTAATAAAATCTTAATACGAGTGATAAAGCTACAAACATTCAGTTTTTGTGACAGATATCAACAATCTGACACACAACCACTTGTTGAAGAAAAAAACTGGCTATTTTAAGATCTATACTGATCTTCCAATGACCTCGTGAGGTTTGCATAAATATGTTTTTTTAAAGAAGGTAAAAGACAAAATATTGTTTGAAAAATATCTTGACCAACATTTGACAAGTTCTATTTCATATTTATATAAAAAATTATAATATCAAATTAAGATGCATTATGCATATGCAATGAGAAATTTTATGTGCGTTGTCAAACAGACAGAGATTACTGGCAATTTTTGGTAAAACTTATTAAAAATAACAAATAATTGAATTTTTTATAAATATTTCTTACTTGCTAAGACAATCAATTCCATAATGCCAACTCCGAGGTGCCCTCATCTTCTATATTTGATTGATCAGTGTCATGTTGTCTCCCTATAGCATGCTGATGTGGCTGCATTACTTTTGAAGAGTCTGTTGTAAGGTAGAAAAAAAACAGTGGAATCAGTTTATAACCAAATTTCCATTGACTAAAAAGATAGGCATATATTAGAGAGGCAAAAATAATTATAATTAAAATGCTAGGATCCAAATCTGGGACTGAGAGGCTTTTGAAGAGTAATGTCCCATGAATCTTAATCTCCCATACATTGACCCAAAAGTTTTTGTTCTACATTAGTCATTAACTAACATATCTGTGGTGTACGGTACCATAAGTTTATGTTCTACATTAGTCATTAACTATTGCATACATCAATAGTTTGACCCCCAATTATGGCTGAAAACATGCTCCCAAAGCACTTGAGTGCCATTAAAAAGCTAGCTAAATACATTACCTTAAAAAAAAATGAACTTTTTGCATAGGAAAGGGAAGATGTTTAGCATGTATTTAAAACTTTCTCCCAAAAACACAATTGAATTTTCAATTTTAAAAAAACAAAATTTGTACCGAATGTACACTTAGAAGCATGAAAATATATACATTACTTAAAATATGGAACACAAAAATCTAAGCCGGGTTTTAATCTGTGAAAAAAAATCGCGAATGCAAATTTGTTAGGTTTCCATTAAAATTTTACGAATCCATGAATTCGCGAATCCTGAAACGCGAATGTGTGAGTTATTACTGTGTATATATATATAAAATACTTAGTGTTTTGTTAAAAAAAAAATAATTTATTAAAATTGATGCCCTAATCTCCTTACCAGCTAACTAACTTACACACATATTCTGATGAAGTTTTGAGCTTACGCTCTTAAAACCACGGCTAGTACATGGGCCACCAGCTCCATTTGGTGAGCTGTGCTTCATAACATTGTTGTAACATAGGACTCTCCCACCACCCTGGCCTTGCTTGAAAATCTAATATGACGGGTGATGGGTATTTGGTCAACAGATGGGTTAGAGTTTCTGGGACCAGACTGCAATGCTCCCAGCTATGTTTCCCCACTCCCCTTCCAACTATGTTGCCCCCATTCTTCTACAGCTTGTTCCCCACTCATCTACAGCTAATGTTGCTGGTACTTGTATTTCTATTGCTTTGGTTAATAAGATATTTTAAATGACAATAATAAAATTATGTTTTTATTTTATTTTTTAAACTCCCCCCCCCCCCCCCCCTCCCACAAAATCATTCACCTCTCTCATATTTTTTTGGACTTATTTTCATTTTCCTGGAGCTTGAAGTGGAGCTGAAACTGAGAAAAATTTGTCAGGTTCAGAGCCGGAGCTGAGCTTGGACACAAAAAAACCTGCTCCTAAACCTTGCCAGAAACCACATTAGACAATTAAGCAATGTCTCTTTCAAAGTCAAACAATCCAATGAAATGTCTCTTTCAAAGTCAAACAATCCAATGAAATGTCTCTTTCAAATTCAAACAATCCAATGAAATGTCTCTTTCAAAGTCAAACAATCCAATGAAATGTCTCTTTCAAAGTCATACAATCCAATGAAATGTCTCTTTCAAATTCAAACAATCCAATGAAATGTCTCTTTCAAATTCAAACAATCCAATGAAATGTCTCTTTCAAATTCAAACAATCCAATGAAATGTCTCTTTCAAATTCAAACAATCCAATGAAATGTCTCTTTCAGATTCAAACAATCCAATGAAATGTCTCTTTCAAATTCAAACAATCCAATGAAATGTCTCTTTCAAATTCAAACAATCCAATGAAATAGATTTTTAAAAAATTAAATAGTCGCTCAAAAAGTCCTATTTTTGCATATAATTAATAATTAACATTTTAAAATTTGTAATTTTTAAAATTACTGGGAGCGGTGATTATTGCCATTTTGCCATTTTACTGTTTAAGTTTTCAAGAAATTTATGATATGAGCTGTGATGTTGCCTACAGTACACTGAGTGTGTTAAGCGAATCCTAAAATCAATATTATTTTTTCTTCTTCTTTATTTTGAGGGCCCACGATCAATGAATTGATCATTCTGGCTCCTATGTTTCAGAGGGTTACGCGATGTTACTGTGCATGATTGTCAAGGGGATACTTCACTAGTTTAAAGCGTAAACCAAATTTTCTTATATATATTATACTACATACGCCTAATCAGAGACATAGCAGGGGGGGGGGGGAAGGGGCAGATGCCGCTGGGCGCCATACTAGTGGGGCCAAAATGTGCTTTAATTCTTTAATGTTATTTGATTGATAAAAATATTGGGTTAGCCAGTTGTAACAAGAAAGGGAGGCGTTTTAAAATGAATCTTGTCCCCGGGTTCTTATATATATTATACTACATACGCCTAATCAGAGACATAGCAGGGGGGGGGGGAAGGGGCAGATGCCGCTGGGCGCCATACTAGTGGTGCCAAAATGTGCTTTAATTCTTTAATGTTATTTGATTGATAAAAATATTGGGTTAGCCAGTTGTAACAAGAAAGGGAGGCGTTTTAAAATGAATCTTGTCCCCGGGCGCCTAACACTCTAGCTACGCCTCTGCGCCTAATGCTTTTTGCGATTCTATGTGCATATTTTCTTTCGCAAGAAGTCATAAAACATTTAATTAAACTAGCCGGTGAGTGAGACAAATTGAAGGGGATGTTTAAAATTGGAATTATTGACTATAAAAGATCTTATGAAACTACATTAAGGGATATCGATTGGAACACTATATATTTTTTAATTTATAAATAGTAAATTATGACTAATTTTATTATTTTTAAAAATTGTTAAATATGTATTATCGTCTCAAAATTACCCTACTCATACTCACTAACTAGTCACTAGCCTACTCACCTCATTAAAGAAAAAAAAAATGAAATTACAATAATTTTTTAAACTGCTATTTAGTCTTCCAATTAAAAAGACAGTAAATGTTGAGAAAGTTCCCCGGGGTTTCCGCCATCTTGGTTGACACAACCAGTTAATTCTGTCACTAAACCTAAACTCAGTCAAAGTTCGGCTAATGTAAAGCACTAATGCCACAGCGTCATTTGCTTGTTTATTATAGTTGCAGTGAATTAGGGTTTAGGCATAGGGATTGATTAAGGTTTCAGGTTAGGCATAGGGATCCATTTAGGGTTCAGGTTAGGCATAGGGATCGATTTAGGGCATTATTCACGGTCATCGATAAAATAGTGGCATTTGTCCTTTACATTTACCCATAGTTCTGATGTGTCTCAGGATTCAATCATAAAAGCCATATCAAAATCGTAAAAGGCATATCAAAATCGAACATTCAACATCCTACGCCAAAATCAGTTAGTCTAATTAGTTTAATTAGTAATAACTATTACTACCACAAACAACAAGACAACTACTGTAGATACTCCTCCGAAGCAACGGACACTCCTAGTAAATTTGTATCGGAAATGGGCATCGGCGCAATAGAATCCGAGTTTTTAATTTTTTCATGTGCATGTAATTTGAATAAATTAGGAGTCCTTTAGGCCCATAATTAAGGTTTGACTCCACCCATTAACGTTAGGAGAAATGTTGAACTACACTCCCATTGAGTTAATTTGTTCTTTATCTCAACTTTAAGTGAGGAAAATCGTATGTCAATATAAGGCAACTATGCATTAAAAAATTTTGTCTAACTATTCAAAGTAGGTCTTTCATATTAAAAGTAGGCCTGCATAATTTGTTTAAGTACATGTGTGCAAAATTTCATTGGTATAGCTCATGAAACATTTTCACAAATCTCCTCAATGTTGACCTCATTATGCAAAGGTCGCACAGGCCATATTGGATTAGTGATCCCGCTTCCGTTTAAATGGCGGAAAATGCTGATACTTAGCTTAAGAAATATTCATTATTACCTCTATATACATCAAAATATTTGATAACTTGTGTTTCGGAATGCATTTTGAAGACATTTAAACTAGAATGTTTAAATTTGAGCTTTAAAACCCCGGTAAGAGTCCATATTATTAACGATCAGAATTGATTGTGTGCAAAAAGTCATGGGAAACTATTCACAGCCATTTGCATAATGCTATGCCGTAGTACTACCTCAAGTTTCATTCACACCATTGGTCAAGGAAAGTTTTAGTTAATTAGTCATGTGCCAAAGTTGAAAGTTCAAAATAAGTAAATCCCAAACAATATTTTAGGGGGTGCGTTGCCTTATATAGAGTATATAGCATATACCAGTATAATGGACGCTGTATATTTGGAAAACAGAAAAGCTATATATTATTTAAATTTATTGTTATACATAGTGCATAGTTATAGTTAGATAAACTATAATTTATATATAATTGTACAACATTATTAACATTATTTGTTAATACAGCATTAGTTCTGAAAATAAAAGTCGCATAAAATTATCATTAAAACGAGAGTTATATAGTTCGTGACGCGAACAGCGGAATTGGATCACAGAATGTGGAGATGCAGTCCATGTTCAATGATAAAAAATGACAAACCAAGTAGTAGTTTAAAAATTCATAACTTTAAAACTACAACAGCTAAAAATTTGATTTTGGTGTTATAATTCTTTTAAAAATTAGCTCTATTCAACAATGCAATTGGTTTATTTTTACAAAAAGTTTTAATTTTCTTATCAAAGTACCCACCTTATTGTGATGATTACATTGTTTTGTAAGCATTTTCCAACAGCTTTCTTTCATAAAATTTGCGTTTTTTTGGGGTCTTGAAAGGGCTATACTTTCGATCACTAGGCATTGTTTATGTAAAGGTCAACAGTGATCACTAAAATCAGTTCAAGGTTTTATAAAAAAAAATAGTCAAAGCAACATTACATCGGAAACCGGAAATATTGAACTTAGGGAGTAGCTCATTATTTATAATCTTCTAAGGGAGCGGTTACTATTTATTTAATTTTTTGTTGTGTGACCCAGTATTATTATCCGCTACTTTGTCTATTTTGAACACTCTGGGAGCCTACTCCTACCCTCTTTAAATGGCACTAACTAAATAACTTAAATTAAATTATTACACACTGTCCGAAAGAGAAATGATTGCTGAATAAAATATCATATTAACTTAAGATTTACTGTGTTTGAAAACAACGCTTTTATACAAATTCTGGTTGACTGTGACCTCTTTAAAAGTTAAATTAATAAACAGAATAGAAAATTGGGGGAAAATAAGACTTTAAAATCTAATAAAAGTTTGTAAATTTTCAATATATATGTTTAAAAAAAACATAGCCAAACGAACCCTAAAAACAAAGTAGGCCCTAATTAGCATTAGGGGGCGTCCATTAATTACGTCAAAAAATAGGGAGGTGGGGTTGCAAATTTCTGACAATTAATGACAAGGGGTTGGGGTGGGCTAGATTAATTGAAGTCAACAATCATTTTTTATCTATTAAAATTTTAATCTTAAAATGTGACTGGTTGTTACTTTTAAAAAAAATGTAATAAGTGTAAACAGTCATATAATTTTTTGGCTTTTAATAATATAAGATTTATTTAATGTATGTCTGTCTGTGCCCACCATATGTCTGGTCAGAATGTTAGGACACTTTTTTTAGTGCAAGAGGAGTCAAAAGGTGGCCTCTCGACACCCGTAGATTCTGTTTATCGCAAATGAGTAGGGTGGTAGACAATATGTTAACAATCATGTTGCAGGTATAGAACAAGGGCAATGTTCAAGTGTCATGTGCAGTCAAGGTAAATGATATTGATAGAGTAGGAATGCGATGTTTTGAGAATTAGCAGAAAGTAAAGTGAGTAACAATGATATCATCGTGCAGTCGAAAGGAAGCTACCATATGACTTGCTTTAGGTCTGGGGAAAGGAGATAAACTCTGGTCACTCATCTGATTCATGCGCACATTTTACAAACGAAGTGGCTCTACGGACCCGGGTATCAGAAGAGAGTTGTTGGGAGATTAAACATATTATTGTTGGGCTTGTAAGACGAATTTTGGAATTAAATGAAATATAAGTGTATGGACTATATGTTTGTAAACTTACTTCTTCAATTTTACTAAAATATACTACCACAAATGACATCCGAATATCATTTAGTCTAAAGAAGTTTAAATGTTTTTAAAAATGCGTAAGTCAAATATAAAATTGTCTTTATTACTGTCATTTTATTCGGTGCTGTTTAGCAATGATTAGTCCTTTTTTTAATGTTTAAAAATGAGGATTTAAAACTGATTCAATGCATTTTTTTAATGTATAGCTTTGTTTTTATTGTTTTACAAAATTGTTTTCCCATGAGCCATTGGCATTCCTCCACACACCAAGACGAATAAAAGTCTAAAACGAAACATTAGCCACGATCCCGTAAGGTTGCCCCTAGGTACATGTCTGGAAGCAGTACATTGGTACACTATGCTACGTCTTTTTGGTATAAAGGTAACATTTCCTTTCATAATTTACTTGGTTTTATACTAGTATTAACAATTATTTCTCAATGAGAAAAAACTTACTCAAAGATCTGATACTTATTTGATAATAAACAAACGTTTTCTTATATAAACACGCGACATATGAATAAAGGCGTAATAAAACTGAACACACAACAATTAATAAAGAAATATTATAAATATAATATTTTTAAATTGTAATTCCCAATGTTGATATTTTGGCTTCAGTCCTTCAGTATCGTTTCGAAACTTTAAGGCTTGTAAGACAAATTTCAACTAAGTAGCTTAGATTAATTTACACCAAGTAGGCTAATTAGGTAAATTCCAAATCAATTGAAAGTTGAATGGTATGACAAGTTTAAATATGTTTTGAGACATTAATATATAAAAAAATATTTTCGTTTGTTTCTTTGATATATGTATATTATATTTTTTTGTTTTTTTTTAAATTATTTTTTTTAATGAGAAATTACGTCATTGAAAATTGTAGTGGTTTCTTTAATTAGAAAAATAACCTTGATACCATATTTTAAAAAAAAAAGTTTATACCATCATCACGGTACATAAAAAAGAAAAATAATCACTTCTCTTACTTTTAAGAAACAAACAAATATGCCTAATTAATTTAAATAGTTTGAGTTACACTATTTGATAATTCAATCGTTATTTGTTTCTGATTACTGCGGCTAAATATAGGATTGCAAGAAACATTAAAGTTTATTAAATGATAAACAGTTGGAACAAAAATAATTTCAAGATGTAGCAAATGAAAATATATCAACTGCTTCTAATGGTCTAATCGTTTATTTTTCAAGCCGGCGAAGAACGTAACAGAACAAAGATGAATCTAACCGAGTTCTTCTCTCTTGTTCTTGTATTTTTACATTGCAATGTCAGTAAGTATATTTTGTTGAGACCAGTAATTATATTAATGATTATTAGAAAGAATGCGTGACATTCAGTTTACATTCGTTGATTGTGACTAAGTGTTAGTTTAATGTTCTAATCAGTGACCTCACGCAGGTCCTATGCCTAACATAAGCATGTTTGTTTAGTGTCCTCACCAGTGATAAGATTTAGGACCTATGTCCAACATTAGTATGTTTGTTTAGTGTCCTAACCAGTGATATGACACAGGTCTCATGTCCAACATAAGTATGTTTGATTAGTGTCCTAACCAATCATATGACACAGGTCATATGTCCAACATAAGCATGTTTGCTAGTGTCCTAACCAGTGATATGACACAGGTCCTATGTCCAGCATAAGCATGTTTGATTAGTGTCCTAACCAGTGATAAGGTCCAATCTCCAACATAAGCATGTTTGTTTAGTGTCTTAACCAGTGATATGACACAAGACGTATGTCCACATAAGCATGTTTGCTTAGCGTCCTAACCAATGATATGACACAGGTCCTATGTCCAGCATGAGCATGTTTGATTAGTGTCCTAACCAGTGATAAGGTTCAGGTCCTATCTCCAAATTAAGCATGTTTGTTTAGTGTCTTAACCAGTGATCTGACACGGATCCTATGTCCCACATAGCATTACAGTGTCCTAACCAGTGATCTGACACAGGTCCTATGCCCAAAATAAGCATGTTTGATTAGTGTCCTAACCAGGGACATGACACAGGTCCTATGTCCAACACAAGCATGTTTGATTAGTGTCCCAACCAGTGATAAGATTCAGGTCCTATGTCTAACATAAGTATCTTTGTTTAATGTCCTAACCAGTGATATGACACAGGTCCTATGTCCAACATGGCATTACAGTGTCCTAACCAGTGATCTGACGCAGGTCGTATGCCCAAAATAAGCATGTTTGTTTAGTGTCCTAACCAGTGATATGACACAGGTCATATGTCCAACATAGCAGTACAGTGTCCTAACCAGTGATATGACGCAGGTCGTATGCCCAAAATAAGCATGTTTGTTTAGTGTTCAACCCAGTGATTTGACGCGTGTCCACCAACAAACACAAGCGTGCTGCCCCAGTGTCCTAACCAGTGATCTTACAAGCCTGCCCTATATCGAGTCACACGATACAAGGAGCAGCTGTCGTCTCGTAGGATGGTTAGAGTGATGGACAGTCCACCCCGAGTGGTATTGTTTTCTTTTTTTTTTTTTTTTTTTTTTTTAGAGTGGTGGCATTATGAACTGCTTCAGAGTGTGTTTAGGGGAAGCGGGGGCTAAATACTTGATCCACCCCAGAAGGCACTAAGTCTAGCTGAGCAGTTTTTTTCCCCCTTTATCATGAGGCAACATCATACTTTATCTAACAAGTTTCAAGAGGTCATTTCATTTCCTCCAACATCTTACTAGGACACACACACAATTCTTTGTAATAATATATCCTACCATTACACTCAGTTACACTACCCTTTGTTATGAAATAGCTTACTTTCAACTCAATTACATCACTCTTATTTATAAAGTATCTCACCATCACACTCAGTTATACAATACTTCGTTGTGAAATATCTTACCATTACACTCAATTATACCATACTTCGTTGTGAAATATCTTACCATTACACTCAATTATACCATACTTCGTTGTGAAATATATTACCATTACACTCAGTTATACCATACTTCGTTGTGAAATATCTTACCATTACACTCAGTTATACCAAACATCGTTGTGAAATATCTCACCATTACCCTCAGTTATACCATACTTCGTTGTGAAATATCTTACCATTACACTCAGTTATACCATACTTCTTTGTGAAATATCTCACCATTACCCTCAGTTATACCATACTTCTTTGTGAAATATCTCACCATTACACTCAGCTATACCATACTTCTTTGTGAAATATCTCACCATTACCCTCAGTTATACCATTCTTCGTTGTGAAATATCTTACCATCGCACTCAGTTACATCACTCTCCGTGATCAAGTGTTTAACTTGTCGTATCACCTCTTTCATCATAAATGAATTCTGCCACTTTTTTTTTCTTTCTTTTTCTTTTCCAGGAACTGGATGTGTGGTGATTAAACTCGATAGATTTGGTGTGCAATGTTATGACTTCGATCCAAACTGTAAGAAAAGCGCTGGATCAATGTACAACGTGTCGGGAAGTATAGGTCTCGCCGTGAGGGAAGAAATGCCGAACGCTCTTAAATATGAAGGACTGTGTCCCCCTACAGAGGGTTGCCTAACTTATGGCGGGTCAGGATCTTGGGCAGCTGTAAGTCTTTTAATTATACAAGTGTTCTGCACAATGCAACCAATTGCTTCTAACAAAAAAAAAACAAAAAAAAAAAAAAACAAAAGAAATCTTCTTAAGTTGAACAGGTTAAAAAAGAGAAATCGTTTAAAATTCAAGATTCAAGTCTTAGACACTTATGGTTAGATAGAGGGTTGCCTAACTTATGGCGGGTCAGGATCTTGGGCAGCTGTAAATCTTTTAATTATACAAGTGTTCTGCACAATGCAACCAATTGCTTCTAAAAAAAAAAAAACAAAAAAAAAAAAACAAAAGAAATCTTCTTAAGTTGAACAGGTTAAAAAAGAGAAATCGTTTAAAATTCAAGATTCAAGTCTTAGACACTTATGGTTAGAACAACAAAGTTACCGACTATGAGATTTTACGACTGGACACAGGCAGGTGGTTTATACGCTTAGTTGGGTGGGTCAGCTTGTTGCTGTTTCGATGGACACGTGGTTGGGATGGATGGTTCATTGGATGGATGGATGCATACATAAGCTATTTTTTTAAAGGTATTAATTATATGGATCAACATATGTATAAACATTTTTAAAAAAAAATCTATGAATTATTTTTGTATGGATAGATATATTGATATATAAATCAAGAGGCATGGTAAACGATAAAAGAATTATTCATAGATAAGTATAACTAAATGGATTGATGGTTTGATAGATGGATTTAATGATCGTCTAACTACTGATGAAAAGCGAATGAAAGCGAACAAACTTTCCAGAGAGTGAACTTGGGCGTACACGATGAGAATTCTTTGCTTTCCTGTTTTGAGTTTTTTTTGTAGTCTGGGTTTTTAAACTAACCCACAAGATATAAGCAGATGCTTTCATTTTAGGCTGCGGCTATTCGGACCCGTGTCCGAGAAGTGAGAGTTTGAGTTGATTAAAAAATATTTTAAAATTATTATAGGGTTTGTAAGACAAAGTTTGTTAACCGGAAACGCATCACCGCTATTAGGACCCGGGTCCCTTTAGACTCAATGCTATTCGGATGTCATTTGTGGTAGTTTATCTTAGTTAAACTGAAGAATTAATTTTACAAACAAATAGTCCATTCAATTATCTTTCATTTGATACCATATTATGTCTTGCAACCTAACAATTTTTTTTTTTTAAAATTTAATCCCAACCTCTAACTTCTCGGACCCGGGTCCAAATAGCCACTTTGTTCATTTTATGTCACTCACTTGGTGTGATAACGAATAGGTAGACGTTTGAAATATATGTGAAACAACTCTAGATTTATTGAAATATTCATTGAACATTTTGGTTATGAAGGTATGACTAACTAACTAACTAACTAACTAACTAACTAACTAACTAACTACTTAACTAACTAACTAACTACTTAACTAACTAACTAATTAACTAACTAACTAACTACTTAACTAACTAACTAACTACTTAACTAACTAACTAACTACTTAACTAACTAACTAACTAATTAACCGACTGACTGAGGGAGCGACCGACAGACCGACCGACCACCAACTGACTGACCGATTAAAGTAACCAACTGGATAACTAAGTAACAGAATAAGTAACTCTCAAATAAAATGCAGAGGTTAAATTCTCCCAAAGTGGGTAATTAGTTTTATTTTCGTTTTCATTCTTATCAAATAAAACCAACAAAATGAAATGACCTTGATAATACAACCCGCAGGGCCGGCGCTAAGGGGATGGCCAGGTGCGGAGCCCCACGCGTTGCCTTAGTATAATATATTTATAATATATCTCTAAGCCTCATTCAGCTTCGTGTTTTCGCTATGTGTTTTTGACCACCTTGATATCGGTAACAGTGGAGCCGCGATGAGTAATTTGGGCCAGGGCAATTAACTGTTATAGGGGAAAAAAAAAAGAAATTTCGGAAACTAAGCGAGTGAACAAATATCCGTTATGACACGACCCCATTATGACCAGCAAGGCCCCCCAGTACGACTATGACGTGTCTTAACATCCTATCGGTGGAATATATAACGTCAACGGCCCCACAAAATTCAGTTAGTCCAAGGCCCCCGCACCCTCCTAGCGCCGGCCCTGAGAACCGCATACAAGAAAATATGCCTGTACACCATTTACACAATTTGATCACAGTGTTGTAATATGTGGAGCTTTGTTCGCAGTTTCACTTCAAGAGCCCTACGGGTTGTCGGGAAAATGTTGTGGATTATTATTCTGGCTGCTACCAATCGGGCGAAAGAACGTATCGATTTTATGAATACATAGGACTTTACTACGCGATAAGATTGTGCAAGTTTAGGGTTAGAGGTTGCGTCACGAAAGACGACATGCATCATTCTATATGTGGGCGGCCCAGCAATGAAATCAGTGCTTCTGATATACAAAGTGAGTATGTCATATCTAATGAGTTACATAAACTAATTTACAATTATCGTTGGCTTTTTGGGGGTATTTTTGTGAGAACCTTACACTTCCCCCCCCCCCCCATGTACACAATTAAAGTAAGCAACATTGAAAGACGAGCAGACCATTGCTGACGAACATATCTGTAAGGTGAAACTACGGAGCGGGCCGCGCCATAACTTAGTTTGTGAACAAATCTTTAAGGTGAAACTACGGCGTGGGCCGCTCCAAACTTAGTCTGTGAACAAATCTTTAAGGTGAAACGACGGAGTGGGCCGCTCCATAACTTAGTTTGTCAACAAATCTTTAAGGTGAAACAACGGAGCAGGCCGCGCCATTACTTAGTTTGTGAACAAATCTTTAAGGTGAAACAACGGAGCGGGCCGCTCCATAACTTAGTTTGTGAACAAATCTTTAAGGTGAAACAACGGAGTGGGCCGCGCCATTACTTAGTTTGTGAACAAATCTTTAAGGTGAAACAACTGAGTGGGCCGCTCCATAACTTAGTTTGTGAACATATACATACAATTATGTCATAAACAATGCACGGTCAGCGGAGAGAGCCATTTGATGATTTATCAATAGATGGAGAACAAACTGTCTCTACAGGTGTGAATACTAAACAAATCACACCAGTCTCTACATAACTTTATTATGCCCTATTTTTTCGCAATGAAAAGTTAAGATAAGCTCATAATGAAAATTATAATACACATATCGTGCATCAAAATAACAATTAACCACCGGCCAGTGAATATTAATTTGTGAGTAAAAAAAACAACAACAACAACAAAAAAAACATGAATATTAATGGTAAAATTCAAAGAAAATATAATCTATCTATCTTGTATTGATCACCCTGTCAGCAAAACTTAAAAGTTTGTGAAACACTGGACTGATATACAATCGTAGCTCTATCATTAGTGAGGCTGGCATGGGAAACGCTGGACTAATATACAATCATAGCTCTATCATTAGTTAGGCTGGCGTGGGAAAAAGCTGGGCTAATATAAAATCATAGCTCTATCATTAGCAAGGCTGACATGAGTTCAGACCATCTCTCATGTTTCTTGCAGCTGATAAAAGATACGGATATGATACATCGGAGGATGAACCGTACCGATTATATGAAATACGATGTAAAAATAGGGACAAGAGATATCGAGCCGCCAAGAATGGCAAAGAGGAGACGAGACGTCACTCAGGTATGCATCGTCCAAGTGGGAAAATTTTCAAATAAGGTTTTCAACTATTTAAAAACAACCAAAATCCTTGAGTTTCATTTTTTCCTTACTGTTAAATATGATGAACTTTGAGCTACGTTCCAACAATTTGGAACGCCCTTCCAGTCGATCTCAGAAACAATCAGACACTGGAGTTCTTTTAAACCGATTTAAAGACACATTTATTTCGCAAACACTTTCTAGGATGATTGTCTACCATATTTTCCATTTAATGCATATTGGCTGTGTTGCTTAGGGTTAAAATGGGTAGAAAGACTTTGACTTGGTATGCTTGTAATTAGTTTTTGTAGTGTTGCGTTTGTTTTAAATGTGGTAAATTATAGATTTTTTTTTTTTTTTGCTTCGAGCCTTTGGGGATGAAGCGTGTTTTTTGAAATAAACTTTATTATTATTATTATTATTATTATTACGTCTTTTCAAAGTGTTCAATAATATTAACTTTGAGATACGTCTTTCATAGTGTTAAATATTAACCTAGATCTTGGTGAGAATATCAATAAATATTTAATCATCATCATTATCATCATTATCATCAACATCATCATGTCCCTTAGTCTTTGGACCGTTGGGGCGCCACAGATGATATGTGAACATTCCTCCTCCATTTGTCGCTGTCTTCTGCACGTCTCATAGCATCGCCTAGTTTCAGTCCCCTCCACTCTTTGATGTTGTCGTCCTATCTTTTTCTCTGTCTTCCTCTTCTTCTCCCTCCTCTTGTGGTGCCCTGCATGAGTTCTTTGGTGTGCCCTTGTTCCTTGTCACGTGGCCATACCATTGTCGTTTGCGCTTTTTTACAGTCACCAGGAGGTCATTGTACACCCCAATTGCCTGGCGAACCCTTTCTTTCACTGTATCATTGGAGATATGGTCCTTATAGAAGATGCCAAGAATGCTTCTGAAACATCTCACCTCCATCGCCTTTATTTTTCTTTCAAGTTCAGCTGTTAATTTCCAGGATTCGCAGGCATACAGGAAAATGGAGAGGACTAGTGAGCGCATCAGCCTGATTTTGGTGCTGGGGGCTATATTTTTGTCTTTCCAAATTTTCTTGAGCCTCTTTAGTGCTGTTGTGGTCTGGGAAATGCTTGACATCAGTTCGGGCTTGGAGCCTTCTTCCGAAACAATTGCTCCTAGGTATTTGAAGCTGTGTACAGTCTCTAGTCTTTCCTGCCCGACCTTAATTTCAGTGGCGATGCCGGTGGTGTTATTTGTCATCAGTTTTGTTTTTTCGGCACTGATTAGCATGCCACATTTGCCAGGTTAAAAAAAATGAAAGCCATTCATGTTTTAAATTTCAAAAAAAAAATAAAAAAATAATAAATAAATAAACGAAATCTATGTTTGTTTCTTAATAAATTGAATTTAAAAAAAACATTTAAATTTAAGATTAAGCACGCACTTTCTTTGAAATTGATTACAATTTCACGAAATTTATATAAGGACATAAGTGCATTTATCTTAACTATCTTCACCAGGTCCATTCTTATCTAGGTGATTTTTCTTCATTCGATGTTATTTAATGGCGTCCACTTCTGGTTTAGTGTTGTGTTCGTTTCTTTAACATTTCATTTTGCATGTATTAACATATTTTCCTTCGTGCTATACCCACTTCTTCTCGTTATGAATCTTTTTTATGGACTTTGAGGTTGTTCTTAACAGCGACGAGCCAGCACCTTCATCTCAAGAAAATATTTCATTATTTACAAAAAGAAGTTTTGTATGGAAACGATGTTAAAGTGGTGGTGATTCGGTTTAACCTCGTTCCTGTCGTAAAGTCCAGATCAGTCCGTCATCTTTAAAAAAATTCAGCATGATCGCAATATATTAAACATAAAGATTTTAAAACAGCAATAGATAAATGATCCCGAAGGAAAAGAGTTTACTGTTGTGACATGAGTTTAATATTCTGACAGGAGCTTATGTTGTGTCAGGAGTTTAATATTGTGACAGGAATTTAATGCGTCCACTTCTGGTTTAGTGTTGTGTTCGTTTCTTTAACATTTCATTTTGCATGTATTAACATATATAGGAGATAGTGTTGTGACAGAAGTACAATATTGTGACAGAGGTTCAATGTTGGGAGAGGAGTTAAATGTGTCTGGAGTTTAATGTTGTAACAGGTGTTTAATGTTGTGACTGGAGTTTAATGTTGTAACAGGTGTTTAATGTTGTGACAGGAGTTTAATGTTGTGACAGGAGTTTAATGTTGTGACAGGAGTTTAATGTTGTAACAGGAGTTTATACTTGTGACAGGACTTTAATGTTGGGACAGGAGTTAACTGTTATGACAGAAGCTTAATTTTGTGACAGGAGTTTAATGTTGTAATTCATGAGGAGAAATATCCTGATGTCGGACATTGGGGTGAGAAAAGTGACTAATAAAAACCTGCAGTGGAGCATTGGGGTGAGAAAAGTGGCTAATAAAAACCTGCAGTGGAGCATTGGGGTGAGAAAAGTGGCTAATAAAAAACCTTTTGTTTAACATTGGGGGTGAGAAAAGTGGCTAATAAAAACCTGCTGTTGAAACATTGGGGTGAGAAAAGTGGCTAATAAAAACCTGCAGTGGAGCATTGGGGTGAGAAAAGTGGCTAATAAAAAACCTTTTGTTTAACATTGGGGGTGAGAAAAGTGGCTAATAAAAACCTGCTGTTGAAACATTGGGGGTGAGAAAAGTGGCTAATAAAAACCTGCTGTTGAAACATTGGGGGTGAGAAAAGTGGCTAATAAAAACCTGCAGTTGGACATAGATATAACATTTTTACTGGATTATGTATGTAGAGCCGGAGTTCAAAGTTTAAATTGCTTAAAGAGGATGGGTAAAAATTCACCAAATAAGGGCAAAAATATAACATCGACCTTATTTTATGTAACGTCAGATCACAGGTCAAAGGTCAATTTATGCCTTAAAAAATATCTGCGTTGTTTTTAGATCGGATTTTTAAACCCCACAATAGTATTAAAAGTTATTTTGAAGTTTAATAAAAAGCATTTCTATCAATGAAATGATATCGCTATACAGATCAAAATGGTATTCCTCTGTTCACAATTATTATTTTTCCTTGAATTTAAATTTAGCAATCTTGGTGATTTTGTGTGTGTCATGAAACGGAATAATGCCTGCACATTACATGTCAGCCAATCAAAACAAATGCTATATCTTCTTATTCGCAGATGATTTTCTGATGATCTTTGGAGTAGTCCTTGCCATCAACATGATTGTTTTCTGCTAACAAGTTTCAAGTTACGCCAAGAAACTGATGTGAAAAGTAACACCTTTTTACAGCTGATGTCACACATGAGATGAACACAATTCAATGCAACATTTTTAGTTAGATAGTTGAACATATACACAATTGATGCTGTAAGGTATGGAAATCAATGTGAAAAAAATATTTCAAGGGATGTTTTTGTACAAGCATTTTTTAAGCAATACATCATCTACAGATCATCCCCAGATATGTATACAATATGACTTCAAAATGTCAGAAGAAATAAGACTTAGAGCATTATTTAGACAAACCACCACATATAAATAAATGAATTAAAACATAAAGCAGCTTTAGGCACTACATAACCCCTAGAACATAAATGGAAGGCAATAAAACGAAGAAATCGTTTAGTGAATACGTCGACTACAGATGATTCATAGAACTGAAGCACGCTGGTAATGAAATATCATAGAAGACCCTAGATAAATATTGAATTTATTGCAATACATTAAATGTGCTGCACACTTTATTTATAGTGTCCAGGATTAGAATGTAATTTTTGTATAAATATAGCCATAGACAAACCTAGTTTTTATTTGTTAGTTTTTTTTTAAATTTTGATTTAAAAAAAACAGATTTTTAAAAAATATAAAAGAAAAAAAAAACATTGACTAAAATAGTAAAAAAAATAATTTAGAAAAAACAATTTGAAACAGAATAGGATATTTTTGTCTGTGTCTTTAACATCATCATCATCAGTGGCGGTACAGCCCATGTAGGGCCCTGGCCTGCTCTACCACATCCTTCCATTCGGAGCGATCCATGGCTTTCCGACTCCATGCACGAACTACCAACTGGTGTATATCCATCTCCACATCATCGATCCATCTCTGCCTTGAGTCGTCTGCCCCTAGGTTTCTGCCTGTATATAACTTTTGCTGCTCTACATTCCGTGTATTTAACATACATATTTGAAATAATTTTTGTCTAAAAAATAAAATAAATAATTCTAATTTCTACTTGAAGTGTGACAAAATGTTTACTATATTAAGGCCTTTAAAAAAAAAAGAAAAAAAAAGAAACAAAGCATTTGAAGCCATTTAGTGTCTATGCCTTAATCAGGATAAGATCCGTTTCCAAAATAAACACATTTTTTGCAAGTATTATATAGGATTGTTTGGTTTGATTTTTTGTTATTAGTTTTTATGTAAATTGTCAACACTTTGAGTTTCTTTTATTCTCTTTAGAGAGTAGTAACAATTAGGCTAATAGGAAATATGTCAACTAGTTCTGAGTAGTCCTTAAAATATTGATTTTGCAACAAATACAAGAGTTAGCCAGATAATAAATATTTAAACTACCTTCAAAGCAGCAAAATATGATATAACATGCCCAAAAAACCGAGCAAATTGACATTATTATTATTAAAGTGGTTTTAAATAACGTGGTACCCCAGCCTAGGGCTGGTCTCACCGCGCTGTACTTAAAAATATTAGCAAACTTGAACATGGCTTAAAAAACAACATGAATTTATTTAATAAAAAAAAAACCAAACAGATGTATACAAAGAAAACTGCTTACATGTCAAGCCATTTACGGCAGCCAGTAGCATTGTTTATCGGCCAGAGGGGGGGGGGCATCGGCCAGGATAGAAGAGTTTAAAGAGATGTGTTTTGAGTGCAGTTTTGAAGGCATGGATGGTCAGCATATTGCGGATGTGTAGTGGGAGGGAATTCCACTGTTTTGGGGGGGGGGGCGGGCGCAGAAAGAGACCGACACCTAATAATATTTTTTAGTGCTTGTCCTGGGAACAGAAAGAATACGCGTGTCTGCGGAGGAACGAAGTTTTCGAAAAGGGTGAATAGATAGTAAGAAGTTTTTTGTTTTTTTTAAACTACACTTTTTTAATGTTAAAAAGTAGTTATTGCATCTGTTCAATGTCTTCTTTTTTTATTATGGTACTTATGTAATAGTTTAGTTTACCATAGCAGAGTAATGAGGACCTTAAGAGTTTCTTTTTGTGTTAGGATGTGTCACTTCGCTCCGCGGCCATAACACTTTCTCGTGTTAGATCAAGAGATTGTTTACAAATAAAACCTAACCATCTCTCCGTCAACCCAGAATATTCACTACCCCCACCTAAATCTATCAGAATGTTCTTCGTCCTCCACTAACTTACACACATATTAAGGTAGGGGTTTGTGTTGAGGCTCCAAAAACTCCGGCTAGTACATTGGCAACCAGCTCCATCTAGAATCGTTAATCCTTCCACCGGAATCTTTACTCCTTTCACCAGAAGCGTCACTTCCTCCACTAGAATCGTCACTCACTCTACCAGAATCTTTACTCATCACCCTCCACCCAACGAGAATTGACTTTCCATCCGACTAATCTCGCTTCCTCCATCAGAATCGTCAATCCTTGTCCTGTCTCTCCCTCCAGCAATGTCTCGTCTTCTACCAGCCTTGTCTTGTCTCTCCCTCCAGCAAGGTCTCGTCTTCTACCAGCCTTGTCCTGTCTCTCCCTCCAGCAATGTCTCGTCTTCTACCAACCTTGTCCTGTCTCTCCCTCCAGCAATGTCTCGTCTTCTACCAGCCTTGTCCTGTCTCTCCCTCCAGCAATGTCTCGTCTTCTACCAGCCTTGTCCTGTCTCTCCCTCCAGCAATGTCTCGTCTTCTTCGTCTTCTACCAGCCTTGTCCTGTCTCTCCCTCCAGCAAGGTCTCGTCTTCTACCAGCCTTGTCCTGTCTCTCCCTCCAGCAATGTCTCGTCTTCTACCAGCCTTGTCCTGTCTCTCCCTCCAGCAAGGTCTCGTCTTCTACCAGCCTTGTCCTGTCTCTCCCTCCAGCAATGTCTCGTCTTCTACCAGCCTTGTCCTGTCTCTCCCTCCAGCAAGGTCTCGTCTTCTACCAGCCTTGTCCTGTCTCTCCCTCCAGCAATGTCTCGTCTTCTACCAGCCTTGTCCTGTCTCTCCCTCCAGCAATGTCTCGCACGACCCTTTCCCAGGGGTCGCCTAAGACCATCTGAAAACGGTTATGAAGTAGCAACGAAAATAATTTTGTGGCTGGGGCACGCCATAACATGAGGAACTGTGTCTAAAGGTCGCGGCATTAGGAAGGTTGAGAACCACTTCTCTAAAGGAACCCTGAAACCTTCCACTGGTATCCGCGTCACATCGCAGCCCGTCTGTTCCGAGAATCGTATGGTGCAGCTGCCTTGCAATTCAGAGCAGTGGTCGTTGGTGGTGTGGTGGATTCCCGGGTGGGTAACGCATCGACCGGCTCGTTGTTAGGATTAACTTATCGGCCGATTACCTTTGAGGCCTTTTTTCTTGAAGAAAGCTGTTATTTGGCGAGCTGAAGAAAACGTCCATAGCCGTGGACAAAAAATGCGTGACAATATATTCTTGGAACAACAGTCATTCCCTGACAGGGGTTTAACTACCCTAAGTAGCCAGGAGAGTGGGTAGCATTATGCAAATATGTTTAAAAAAAAGAAAAAGAAATGGCCCCCGAGTTTAAAAAGAAGTGCCAATCATACAACCATGCACCAAGGCACATTAACAATCCAGACTGTACTGACACAACTGGGAAATGACACGATTAACTTTTTAAAAAAATATGTACATAATGGTTTCGTGCGGTGTTTTTCGTGAGCACACGGCCACGACTCGGACCCGAATACTTTTTACGAAAACGCCGAGAGAGAACAGGGACTTTCGTGCAGAACATTTGCTAAAGTTTAAATAAAGCGAGACTGTTTTTCACATAAATCTGAACGAATGTAATTAATTCGAAATGATTTCATTCTTGACGATACGCTGTTCCAAAGGTGGCAATAGTGAATATAGGGAGAGTCACAAACTTCCGGAAAGGAAATTTAATGTGCTCACTGAACTTTCAAGCTTTGATCTATCCCAAGTGATCAGTGGCGTAGCTGGTGTTAGTGCCATCCCTTGCGAACCTATATTTTTGTCTCCACCTCCTCTCCCCCCCCCACCACATGACGCCCACAACGAGAAAAAAACACTCTGTAATTGGTCGAAAATAGCAGCCCTCGTTATTTAGAGACCAAGTGCAGCACGGGCGGGAACGCGCGACCCTTCATACACTAATGCTAGCAAGGACCCGTGTACTAATAATCATTGATATATTCTAAATGTTTTTAATTCCTCTATACACATTGCCGATAATGAGGTTGTCAAACATAATTATGCTGGTTGAGGTTGTCAAAGATAATTATGCTGGTTGAGGTTGCCAAAGATAATTATGCTGGTTAATCTCTTCTCCAAATTAGTATACCATTGTGACTTATTCATTTTAATTGCACTTCGGCGTCATAGATATTTTTAATTTTTAAATCTTTGAAAGATTCTTGAAATGATCGTTGCGCATTCGCTTACTGGGCGAAGTTGCTCATTCGTTCTCATTATGCCATTTCTTTCAGACTCCATTTTGAACAAGCGTGGCATTAGAGTGTCTCTTAAGTAATTAAAACTATTGATTTCCACGATGGTTTCAGAGAGAGGGTCCTCGAGATAGAGAGAAGGACCAACAAAAACAGAAATCGTTGGTAGAACTAGGGAACGCCATAAGCACTGTCGTGTGAAGAAGGGGTGATTCGTACTGGGCGGAATTTTTTTTTTTGGTGCTTGGGGGGGGGGTGGGGGGGGGGGGGGGTGGTGTGATATCTTCGGCCACCTTCATGCACTATAAATGGGTAGTGGACGATGCGTATTCCGTATGCTTTATAGTTGGTTTTTTTTCAGCCAAGGGCGGCAAAATCAAGTACTGTCCCCCGGGCGCATACAAACCCTAGCTACTCCACGGGTCTAATGGGACGGAAAGAGGGAAACAGAATAAATGAAAGAAACTGAGAAAGCGAGCTATCACCATTAAAAGAGTCAATGGGCGTGTATAAGTGCCCTTCTGATTGACAATGTTTAAGTGCCCTTAAGATTGAATGTGTTTAATTGCCCTTCTTAAAAAAAATAGTTTTTAAGTGCCCTTCTGATTGACAGTGTTTAAGTGCCCTTGTGATTGACAGTGTTTAAGTACCCTTGTGATTGACAGTGTTAAGCGCCCTTCTGAATGACAGTGTTTAAGTGCTCTTATGATCGACAGTGTTTAAGTACCCTTTTTATTGACAACGTTTAAGTGTCCTTGAGATTGACAGTGTTTAAGTGTCCAATTGATTGACAGTGTTTTAGTGCCTTCAGATAGACAGTGTTTAAGTCTCCTTCTGAATGATAGTGTTTAAGTGCCCTTCTGGTTAGCGTAAATTTTTAATTCTTTGATATAGATTTAAAACATTCACATTGCTTAAGTCACACTATTTAAATCTGAGCTGGTGCACAGTTTAAGAAAATTAAACATAAAACTCAATTAACCCTCCCTTTATTAGCACGTACCGTAAACCTCTTTTTGCAAGTGTATCTACGCAATATGGTCTCTATACTAAACATCCGCGCAGTAATTAGCAGTAAATATATTAGGGGAGAAATGGGTATTATCTTATTAGCAGAGTCGTAAGGAGTTTTCCTGTTCCAAGTAGGTTATATTGTTTTAACCTCGGCATAATGACGTGATTAATTGGATTACATTTTAGGATGATGACTGAATACTTTAATAGCGCTTGTCTCCATGCTATTTTAGCATGCTCACAGTGCTCTGATGTTCGTTAAACATAGTTCAAGAAACAGTCTTTAACTGTTTCTTAAATGATTTTTTATCATTTTCAATTTCCTTCAAAGATTGAGCCGAACTGTTTCATAATGTAGGCGCTATAGCTTCAAAAGAACGCACACCGTATGCCTTCTTTCTGTGTCCATCTCTCTACACCGGGAGCTCTCAGTAAGGACTGTGTTGAAGAGCGCAGCTTCTTTAACACTTCTTTAACACTTTAAGGATACACGTTTAGAAACAGTTCTATAAGTTATTCAGGCGTAGAGCCTTCTATACAGCTGTACGCCAGGATGACACACAAAGTTTTACGTATAAATCAATTACATGTTTTTTTTAAAATTATTTTATTTTATATAAATATTCTAATGTCCCACGCGCTTTTACAATGCAGATTTATTTCACGGAGTCAGGGGAAAAAAAAAAGAAAAAAAAAAAAAGAAAATATTACGCACCAAACGCACTCGCAAAATGTTTCTAAATAAGAATCTCATTTAGCGTTTTTTTTTAAAATTATTTTATTTTATATAAATATTCTAATGTCCCACGCGCTTTTAAAATGCAGATTTATTTCACGGAGTAAGGGGAAAAAAAAAAGAAAAAAAAAAAAAGAAAATATTACGCACCAAACGCACTCGCAAAATGTTTCTAAATAAGAATCTCATTTAGCGCAGGTATCGGGAATTTCATGACGTGAAATTAGTGTCATCATATTTCCTTCAATTTCCTCTTGGAAAAAAAACATGTTATGTCTGGGGGTCGGGGCAGACAATTTGACATTGGCAACGCGTCTAAGTGCCCAATTTCAATTCCATAGGTTGTCGGGAAATGGGTCAATTAAAGTCGTCCGAAGATTGTGCCCTAAACACACAAACAAAATCGAAGTTAATATAATGGATTTAAAAAAGTGAACCATTTCTTGAAGCTGTTATATGTTAACCAATTAAGCTGGAGTGCGTGGGTGCAGAGAGTGTTTAGAAATTTCTATAACTAATAGTGGAACATAAATCCAAGAACACCGTGGTAATTTTTCTTTTTAAAATAGCTTCATCATCTGAGCCGCTTATGTAAGAGAAAAATATAATTATGTTCGAGACTCGGATGAAGCTGCACCAAAAACATATTATTTATGAAGTTCAAAGAATCCATTCTATACTATAGGATTAGTTCCCTTCCCCCTTTTTTTTTTATTATTTTTTTTTTTTACATGTTTTGTTTTCTCGCCAAAGAAGACTTTTTTTGTTTTTGACAGCGCTTGTTTTTATATCTTAACTCTTTGTTTGGTCATGACGCAAGGCTGAGATAGTTCTAGATGCCATTTTTCTCTGCATTCACGATTACAGTTTAATGCTGCAGAAGATCGCATCACAAGAAAACAACTTTGTGCCTTAAGTAGTTTGGCATTAACATTTGTTTGTTCGTTATTTGAGGTTTTCTTGCATTCACTTGTTTTGATTTCATATCTTCAAGTAATCGAATACATACAATATTTTTTTTTTTTTTTTTAAAAAGTTCAAACTATGGATTCAACAGATATTTATCATGCCCCGAAAACCACGACGCCCAGAATCGGATACGCCCATCACGACTTCATCGCCGAGGACATCATGGCCACCAGCGAGCAGCGTCGAATCACCGAGATCGTCCTCGAGCTGACCATCGACTTTGTCATCTCACTCCTCGGGATCTTCACCAACGTCGTCATCGTGGCGGTCTTCGCCAGGCAAGGGTTCAAGGACAGCATGAGCATCTCCATGACGACCGTGGCCCTCTGGGACCTCGTCAAGAGCCTGGGCGGCTTCATGCAGAGGCTGGCCGGCCCGATGGTGCTGTTCTCCCCGGCCGCGGCCAAGAGCTGGGCCAACCTCTCGGTCATGGTCTTCAACTACCTCGTCTCCGTCACGTGCTACGTCACGAGCGTGCTGGCGGCGTACGTCGCGGTGGAGCGCTGCCTCTGCGTGACGGTGCCCTTGAAGGTCAAGTGGCTCCTCACGCCCAAGACGGCCCTGGTCGTATGCGTCGCGATATCCGTCGTCGTCTTCGGGAGCTTCTTCGTCATTTTCTTCATCTACGACGTCTACTGGGTGTACGACCCGACGTACAACGAGACGGTCGCCGTCTTCGAGTACAACTCGTTCTCGGTCAACAACACGGCGTTGTTCGGCTACTACAACATGTCTGGGACGCTTTGGCCGCTGGTCAGTCTCGTCGTTATCGTCATTTCTACAATCATCATCAGCTACAAGCTCAGGAAATCGGCCGAGTTTCGCTACCGAACTAAATCGGTGTCCGGTCCCGTCACCTCAGACTCCACGGAACGCATTCAGCCCCAAAGATACACGAAGAAAAGTGGCCAGAACCAGGCCAAAACGACGGTAATTTCGAGGAGGGATCAGCAGGTCGTCAAAATGCTGCTCGTCATCATAGGGGTGTACATCGTACATTTGGCTCCACGCGTGGCAAACTACCTGGCCAAGTACCTGGTATTCGACTACTACTACCTTCGCAAGTACCACAACCTCTTCTCCATAGTGGCCTACGTCGTGTTCGTGTTCGACTTCATCAACGGCTCGATAAATCTCTTCGTGTTTTTTGCAATGAGCACCGCCTTTAGGAGGACCGCGTTGGAGCTGCTCACCTGTCGATGCAGGTGCAAACAATTGGCCACAAAAAAGTTATTGTACTAGAAATACTTTGGTAGGATGAAATTGCATCTTGATTGTGGTAGTGTTGTGTGTGACAATTTCAGGAAAAACAATAAAAATATCCACCCATCTATTATTCTATATCTATGTATCTATCAGCTATCTCTATATATACACCATCTATCGACCCGTCCGTCCCTCCCTCCCTCCATCCATCCATCCACCCGTCCATCCATCCATCTATCGATCTATCTATCATATATTTATCTTTCAATCTATGTATCTATTATCTATCCATCCGTCTATCTATCTCTATCACTCTCTCATTTAATCAATCTATCTATCCATCTAACTATCATCTATCCATTCGTCTATCTATCATCTATCTATATATCATCTATCCATCCATCTATCTATCCATTCGTCTATCTATCATCTATCTATCATCTATCCATCCATCTATCTATCTCTTTCTCAATCAATCAATCAATCTATTTATGTATCAATCTGTCGATTAGTTAGAGAGATAATCTATCTATATGTGCATGTATATTTATATATTTAAAAAGACATACAAGAGCAAAAAATAAACCTTAGTCAGTAGGACATTGCTGAACCAAAACAAAGACAAAAAAAACAAAGGCATAAAGATATTTTACTACAGTACTATAAGAGCTTTCTAGAAAAGGAAATTTTTTCAACATAAAATTTCAATGACTGTCAAAAAAAAAAAAAAAAAAAAAAAAAAAAAAAAACAAATTTTAACAAAAAATAATAATAGACACAAAAAACAAAAAAAAAAAAAAAAATAAAACAAAGAAAAAAAAAACAAAGGCATAAAGATATTTTACTACAATACTATAAGAGCTTTCTAGAAAAGGAAATTTTTTCAACATAAAATTTCAATGACTGTCAAAAAAAAAAAAAAAAAGAAAGAATGAAACGCAGCAGATTTTATCAAGTGCTGCTGATGGCCACATAACACAAAAAAAAAAATGAACATTTTTACAACACAAAGACTGCATACACTGATGGCCACATAAGACAACCAAAAAATGAACATTTTTACTACACAAAGACTGTATACACTGATGGCCACATAATACAACCAAAAAATGAACATTTTTACTACACAAAGACTGTATACACTGATGGCCACATAAGACAACCAAAAAATGAACATTTTTACTACACAAAGACTGTATACACTGAAGAGCACAATGAAATAATTATATATAGATATTTATAAAACTTAAAACCCTCAATATTTGAATATCTTTTTATTAATTTGCTTTTAATTGTTCTAAGAGAGATATGATACACAAAGACAATCAATCTGAAATTTTCCTACAAATGATGGTAGAGGGGTCACAATGTTGACGTGTACTGCATGGCCACCAAGTGTTTGACACATTTTTTGTTATTTGAAGACCTTAGTGCTAAAAGTGCTTGAGTCACAAAATACCCATTTGAGATAATCAAGTTCAAATATTCTTTTCACGTATAAAATATGATCATTTTCATCTTTTGTCTTGGCTAAGTAAGGGACTTTGGTACATTTTAATGTGTCCAAATGTATGCAGTAAACTTGGCTAAACCAGATAAGAAAAGGTCACGGTTTAGATTTACTTTGACAAAAAATGTGACTTAAGTACTTTTAACGCTAGGTTATTATAAAAGGAGCCCCATACAGAAATGTTTACAGGACATAGAAAAAAAAAATATATAGTCATCAAATTATACATCATAAAAGATAGCTGATCCTTGATTCAAAAAAGAAGAAATTTTGGACAGACCAAAAAACAACCTTAAAAAAGAAAATATTGAACCACTTTTTGAATTATTTGTGTATTATGACATCATGACAAGGGCATTAACTTCATGTGTCTCAATCTCAAAGTTACGCAAGAGTTATAATAAATTTAAAGAATCGACATGCTTTTTATATTTAATATCAAGATTGATTACCATTTGTTTTGCTTTAGAAAATTTTTTAAGATATGAAATTGACATGCCCTTATTTAAAGACCTTTGAGTCAAATTTTTTTTCCCCCTTCCATATTTTCTAAAAAAGCAGCTACCGGTCAGTTGTGGAATAAATTTTTCAAAGTTAAACTTCAATATTTACAAATGCTCAGAGCATAAAGCCATATAAGCTAAAGGTTACCCATCAAACAGATCAACAGAAAAAAATCTAGAACAATTGTATAGTTCAATTTAAAGCTCCCCTCATAGGGCACATCTCCAAGTTTTCATTGAACAGAGTAGCAAGCCCTTGAACCATGCCTAATTTTTTTTTTTTAAATTCCGTGGCTGGTTCGCTAATTCATGTTTGTTATTTCTAAATTCAATCCGCCCATTGATATAATTTTTAAAAAAAATGTATTCTTTTAATCCAAATAATTTCTTTCCTTTCAATTCACAGTATCATCATCCAATCCATGTTTATTTAGCCAAGCCATGACTAACATCAATGATATAAAATTGGAACCCAATCTGCTCAATATCCCCCCCCCCCCCCCCCCCAAGATATTTTTGCAATATGGTCGTACCCCATAGTAAATGTCAATAAGCTAAGGATAGTTAAAAAGTATAAACACATTTAGGAAAGAAACATTTTCTAATCAGAACTAAATTGAAATAAGAACCTTTTTACAAAATTTTTTTGTCATGCTCACTTATTTTTATTATTTTAAAAAGAAATTCTTTAAAATTCTGGATAAAGTACAATTGTACAGAGAATTTTTGTTTTGTTTTTTGTAGCATCCCAGAATAAGTACACGATCAGTAAACAAACTGTACCATGATAACATAAATTTCAATTGGGTTCTTAAAGAATTTTTCTCAGGTGGTGCATTCAAAACTATTTTTTCGACATGCTGAAAAATCTTGTTGTTCTCAAGTTCTTCTTAAAGTCTTGACTCATAAATGAATCTCATCAATCTAAAATATTTAAGATTAATTTTGAATTAAATTATGAAAGCTTACACTTAGGCTAAAATTTCAAGCTAGCTTTGAGTGGCGATCAAGTAAGATTTTTAAAAAAAATTGTGCTAGGAACGTGATAAACAATCAAAATGTTTTTCAAAAAGCACTTCACAAAACACATGCTAGCATAATATATATATATATATTTTTGCTTGATGAAGTGCTGAAAGGCTGGATTCATAATTTTACTAATATTAGTCATCACTAGATTAAGTATGTAATAAGGGAATGTAAAAAAAATAGATATATTGTTCTTTTAGCTATTACCGTAACACATTTATTTCTAATTTTAATTATTTTTATTTTAATTTAGTCTTATTAGAAAGATTTTTTTAACATTTAAGTTTATTTGCAACAAATAACCACACACACAAAAAACATTATAACAAAAAAAACAAAACAACTACTTTACATTCACAAAAATTTTAAAATTCACAAAATAAACACACACAAAAAAAATCATTAAAAATAGCCAAACAATAAGTCTTTAAATAATTTAATGGCAAATGAAAAAATAATTTTAACCACCTAATTGCCATTTTGACAAGTTCTCAGGAAACATACCATAATAATCCCTTATCCCTAACAGTATAAACCAAAGAGGAATTTTTATATTTAATAAAGTAAAATTAATACAAATATAAACTTGTGACAGTTCTTTACAACTGATAATTTGAGAAAACTTAAAATGGAAATGTAGATAAAAAAAATTAATAAAGTATTTCTTAATCTGAATGAAACATGCTATCAAACACCAAGAAAGCAAAATACCAAAATCTTGTGATGCAGACGTGATACGTTTTATTTTCTCATTTATGTGAGGCTATAAGGATGAAACCTGTGCACTGTTTACATGTGACACGACACACAAATGACAGAAATGTGCAGACAGCTGAATGCACAACTTACAGGCAGCAAAATGACATATTCAATTTTTCAACAAAAAAAATTAATAAGGTTAAGTATATCAAGGAAAATAATAGGGCATGTCTGAAGAAGTAGACATATCTGTCCAAATCTATAATTTTATTTCGATATTGTTTTTAAAAATTTTGATGTACACTCATTATGCACATAGCTGTTGCTTTTTGAAAAAAAAATATGGAGAAATAAGTGGGGGAGAAATTACATTTCTCAGACATTTGTAGATGACGCTAATAAATATCAGGTTAAGTCTAAAATATGTTTGGTTTTTAGAAAACATTTTTTCTACAGTTAAGTTTTTAAAGAAACCGCAACAAAAATAGACGAGCATGGTATCATGATTATAAACAGATACAAACATTATTTTGGTAATTCTATATGTTTCCCATTTTTTTCTTCGCTTTTAACAACTTTAAAGATTGACAAGTTATAGAATCCACCAGGTTATACACATAAAATCATTCCTTACAGTTGAGTACTTTGTTTCTACTTCAAGCTCGGGCTGCTCCTCATTTTCATTTTAACAAGGTTAAAACTTCCCCACAACGGCTTCTGGCTTAGCTGAAGTCCCTGCCACTTAACACCGCTGGGGCTATCAGAGTCCAGACGTACAGGGCGATGCAGAGCCAACTGGAGGAGATCTTGACCCACACGGAGGCCATGTTGGAATTCAGGTGCTTGACATCAGATGTGGGACTGGCAAGTACAAACAAATAAAAAAAAATTCATAACTCTTAAGGCAGGTGATGGAGAGCATGATTTCTGATTACAATAGTTTTATATGCCTTGTTTACCTTCTTTCGTCTTTTCTGCTGAATGAACTTAAGCTGACCCAGTTCGGCTGCGCTATTAGGGTGTGGTGTACTAATTATAATCTCCCTTTGACCTCGGCTATAATAAGCTAAAATCTATGGTCTGTTTCATGATTTGAATTTTGTAGAATACTGTAGAAGCAGCGAGGCGCCACGATTACAATGGGTAAGTCTGGCGTCTAGAAGAATCTTAGAAAACAGACTATATAAGCTAAAAGATTGAGCGAAAGGAGGCTGAAGGCAGATGAGAAGAGAGATATTTTTGAACGTACGTATGCTATCTTTGCTAGAGAGCTTTCTTTACTGTATGTGTGTGTAGATTTCTTTTAGTCATTGTACTCTTTTTGCACATTGTGTTTCTTCAACATTGTATCTTCTTCAAAACTGTACCGGTACAAGCCAATCATTATACTTAAGTCAATAGCTTTAATTTTATTTCTTTTGATTTAGTAATTTATAATTAACATAATAAAACTTATTAATTGTAATTAGCCCTGGTTTGAGTATTGCATGCTTTGTTATTGTATTTAACATATGGTATCGTCTTTTGTTGTGTACTGTTTTAGAATGAGCCATTTAATTAAATAAGATATTAATTTCTTCATGCTGATAACAGTACGTAACTTGGCTCTTAGCATGGAATAAACAAACTGTCTACAAGACTGTTACAATTAAGTTTACTTTTTAGTAATTTTGAAATGTTGATAACTACTGTTTGGTTTCTTTATGAAGTGCTTTAATTCTGCACAAGTGATTCAATGTGTTTTTGCCTGGCTTTATTTTGATAGATGTGATTTTTTTATTTTAAATTTTATACGGCCTTTGCTCTTGTAGCACGAGCCATGTAACAGTCGTCGCCTCTTCCAACAAGGAACGCACTGTCAAACACATTATTAGTCCCCCCTACCTGAACCAGTTGGTCAGTGTCATCATGATGTACAGCGAGGCCAGTAGCAGCATGAAGTGGTAGAAGCTGTAAGAGTAGGCTACTCCCTCCTCTTCATTGTCCCAGACCTTCTGTCCCCTCTCAGAGTCTGCATCACTGTCTGAGCTTCCTGCAAAAATAAAAAATTGTCAAAAGTGAAAGAAAGGGATAAGTCACTGACAGCCACAAAGAACTTCAGAATTTTCTTCATCTACACATCAATGTTATGTTGTAACAACGAATCTGTAATATAAAATCATTGATAAACTTAATGAAATAATTTTTTGCAATAGATTAAAACTATTTTTGTAACCAATGATGTCGACATAACCTCACAATCACCCACTTTCAATTACCAAAGAAGTCACATTGTCATCATAACAAAGGTGCAAAGAACTTTTCTGAATTACCAAGGATGTCACGTCAACGCCATATTTCAATGCTATACATTTCTTTATTTGTTAATGTTGAGAGAAGTTAATAAGCGAATCGGATAAAGAATGAAATAATACAGGAAGCTTAATCTTTAAGTTTTTTAAATTGCTGAGTCAGCAAAAATTGATGGTGGTGCCCCCCTACCAGCAGTAATGAGAGGGTTAATAAAAGACAGACAGATTGATTGGCTCTTTGACTCTTTATAAAGTGGCCATATTGAGAGATAATCTCTTAGATAATAATCAATGATGACTCACCAAGGAACTTTACCAGCATTTAATTCATTACATTGAAATTAATTAGGAAATAATTATTTCCTTAAAATATTCCCCCCCCCCCCTTTTTTTTCTCTTTTTCTTTCCTTTAATGACAGATTAGATCAGTGAAGTGTCTTACTATCTCCAGAATGTGATGCAAAGGTATTTCAAACTTTTTTTTCTTTAATATGTGGATGATATTCTTAATTCTTAATGCAACTTTATTTTTAAAAGAAGAAATTAAAATTTCTAAACTATATCCCTCTTGAAATGTTTGTATAATTTTTGCCAATGTAATTGTTTTACACATAAGTTTGCAAAAACTGAGGGCAAAAAAAAAAACCCTGTTTATACATGAAGCAGTAACAATGGAAAGGACTCTATTGAGGAACATAGTATTTTAAGTTCCATCAGAGTATTTGAAATTAATTTAGCCTGACATTTTTAAATGTTTAAAGCCTAAATTTATTTAATTTCTAAATTCAGCGTTGAGGAAACAAGAGGTAGCCAACTTGCAAGTGATACCAAGTGAAGTCTTGAGTTATTCCACTTTAATACATGTTTTAGGTATGACCTGTCAAAAGTTTCCAAGTTCCTTTTATTTTTATAGGAAATATAGAGTAAATGCTAGAGATTTATAGAGCTTTATAAGTGGCAGAAGGAGGGTTCAGAAATGGACTTTTGGCTCTTCGTATCCATGTACTTTTTTTTAAACCCAAATTGTGCATATCTTTTCTAAAAAAAAAACATAATTTAATATTGAAGAACCAAACTTAAGTCAACAAAAATTAACGTTTAAATATTAAGTTGTCATGAAATATATAATTTATACACAAATTTAATAATAGATCCAGCCTATTTTTGAAAATTTTCAGAAGAAGAAAAAATCTAATTCAATATAGCGCCAACGCATTCATAAAATAATTTCTTGTTATATGCTAATTTGTAGTAACAGTAAACACGAAAATGATTTTTTTAAAAAGTCACAATTGAAAGTTCCCTTGCAGCACTGATTGTAACAAGGACAAGAGAGCATTGGGAAGCTAACTGATTTAAACACTAAAAAATAAAACATACAAATAATTTTTTCACTTCTATTAAAGATGTCTACTATAATATTTAAAGAAGCTTGATGCACATTCAAAATGATTTATATATATATATATATATATATATATATGTATACATATATTTATATAAAAACCTATACATTTTCAAAATTAAAAGAATGAAAATAGATAACCATATATAAATAATTTAAAGATCATCTGCATGGCCTCATAAAAAAAAATAATTTTTTTTTACTCGTACAAATGGTTTATATAGATATATTATGCGATAAGGTGCTATTCAAACAGAATGAAAAAATATTAAAATTGAGAATCAGAAAATATTGCTGGTGCCTGACTGACATATCCCACATATCAAATTGAAGAGTTAGGGTCCTGACCAAAGGTTATTAATGCACCACCCTCCAAAATTAAGTTACCTATTCTACATAGGACATATTACCCTAACCCTCTTTTTGTAAACTCATCTGTGATGTGCAAATCATCTAAATTTTGAATATAGAACTTTAGAGGGAAAAACAAAATTGAAATGCATTAACATATTTACATTTTTTTTTTTCTAGATTAAGATAAATAAGATAAGATTCCTTTTATTGATCCAAATAAATGGTCATGTTTTTCGATAAAAAAATAAATACATACAGATTTTAACCAAGACAACAATGTACAATTATAACAATTTAAACACAAGACATCTAAAGTATTTCTCTAGCGTAGAAATCAACTGTCAATGAACTCTCTTAGCGACAATAATGAAAATTCTTTGGTCGACTTTTTTATACAGAATTTGGCCATGTCAGCTTATTATTAATGGTGACATCTTGGTACTTATATGTCTCTGATTGCTCTATCCTGTGATTTTTTATTGTGAGATCTGCAATTGGTTGACTCTCCCTCTGGAAATTGACAATCATTTCCTTGGTTTTTGAGTCATAAAAATGAAGAAATTTTTATTGCACAGACTGATAAAGCTTGTAACTAAGTTGCGGTATAAGCTTTTCCTTTTAGATATTTAGCCAACTATGTTGGCACCATGAGCACATTCAATGAAATTCAATATTCCTTTAGATAACCGACCTAAGTGAAGGGCACAGTGAGTTTCAATAATTTTAGCCCTTGTTTGTCTTTGTTTCAAACATTACAAACAAGACTTGATGAATATAAAGAGTCATAAAGAGTTGTGCCAATTTAAAAATATCTACGTGTGCCTATCCTATTCAACTTTGATATTGGTGGATTATATAGAAAGTATTGTAATTCAATTATACTATTTAAATCTCAACTGAGTATTGTAATTAAATTATAATATTTAAATCCCAACTGTTTGTCTCCCTTGTGTCAATCTGTGAGCCTGGTTTCCTGGTTACTTCACCCCCGACCTCCCCAACAACACCTTCATTGTTTGTGTAATAAAATGCCATTATTCTATTATTCTAGGATGACATTTTTTTATGCCAGCTCCGTCCGTTCACTGGCTGTAGCCTAAATGAGGGAAGGAATACCTGAATAATTATTTTTTCTTTGCGCAGTACGCAGACTAAAATCAAGGATAAGTTCCTCCTGTACATATTCTACTTTGAACTTTTGTTCACCCAGCCATTTAAATTCAAACAAATCAAAAAGCATTTGCTACCAACTGATTTTTAGCTTCTGAAAGGAGTGTTCTATTTTCTTAAAAAGTGAGAAATGTTCACAGCAGCAAGCAGCTATATAGTGAAGCACGTCGGGTTAAAGCATAAGTGTTAATGTATTAAGGGGCGGCACTGGCACATAAGCAGAATCATAATGAATTCAGTTCTCTATTTGGAACATTCTAACACAAAATATAAAGGGATACCATTTTGCTAAATAAAACCTTCTACAGGTCCTCTAATGATAAAGAGCCTTGCTTTTTTCCTTTAGTTGTTAATTTATCATGTAAGAAATGGCTTTAAAAACATGATAATTTTTTTTTTTTTTTTGGTTCCCTTACACACACACCCTCCAACTTTATTGTAGAGCATTTTTTTTGCTTTTTTCCTTTAGTTTTTAATTTATCATGTAAGAAATGGCTTTAAAAACATGATAATTTTTTTTTTTTTTGGTTCCCTTACACACACACCCTCCAACTTTAATGTAGAGCATTTTTGTTACAATGTGATGCATAATTTGAAAATTAAAAAAAAACCAACAAAGTATTACTTCTTTCTTGAATAACTAAAACGTAAGGTACAGACACATGCAATGTTGATTATTGATAGCTCACTTTCTAAAAAAAAAATTAATAAAATACTAATGACAGGAAGGATGCTTGAAATTTGAAACAAAAATGTTAACAAGGGAAAAAACAACAACATATCCATTTACAAGAGTGAGTTCTGCCTAAAAAGTTCTACTCACCAATCAAATTCTCATCGCTGTCATGCTTACGTTTGCCTGTGTTTAATTTAAGACAGAAAGTGGCATTCATCATAGAGACAACTTGTGGCTTCCTACCAGCTAATACATTCAATGACTTTACAACTGTTTAATTGGCATACTACCAGCTAATCAGGTTATACTTTCACTGACTTTATAACTGTTTAATTGGCTTACTACCATCTAATCAGGTTATACTTTCACTGATTTTACAACTGTTAAATTGGCTAACTACCATCTAATCAGGTAATACTTTCACTGACTTTATAACTGTTTAATTGGCTTACTACCATCTAATCAGGTTATACTTTCACTGTCTTTACAACTGTTTAATTGGCTTACTACCATCTAATCAGGTAATACTTTCACTGACTTTATAACTGTTTAATTGGCTTATTACCATCTAATCAGGTTATACTTTCACTGTCTTTACAACTGTTTAATTGGCTAACTACCATCTAATCAGGTTATACTTTCACTGATTTTACAACTGTTTAATTGGCTTACTGCCATCTAATCAGATTATACTTTCACTGACTTTATTTACAACTGTTTAATTGGCTTACTGCCATCTAATCAGATTATACTTTCACTGACTTTATTTACAACTGTTTAATTGGCTTACTGCCATCTAATCAGGTAATACTTTCACTGACTTTACAACTGTTTAATGCTCTAAAAATGTACTGTCTGTTGAAAAAATTGCTTGAAAGATTGTAAAGCCATTTGCTGTCATTGTTCAATCAATCGTTGACATCAAAACTAAAAATTATATAAAATTTTTAAATCTATGCGCACGAGGCACAACAAAACCCACAACCTGCAGCTGAGATTATCGGGAGAAGACAAAATGTTAAGCAACTTTAAGATGAAGTATGACAAGTTTTTTTTTCTTCATAAATTAAAAAAACAATTTATTTTAAATGACTGATAGAAATAGGTGAATATTATAATTCTGAACTTCTGAGGTAATTTTATGAAAGCTATTTAAATCTGTTACTTAACTTTTGGTCATCTTACTTTTACATCACTAGCTAAGGTGAAATCCTCAAATTGACAAGGGTATTTTGTTTTTTTTAAATAGAAAGTGTTAAACGTTATCAGTTTTAGTTGCAGAATAAAAAAAACTGAAATCAGTGTTAAAATTACAAGTCAAACCGTAAACATATGAAGAGATGAGAACATGATGAGTACTAAAACTGAAAAAAAAAAAAGGAAACATGTGCAACGTCTGAACCCCCCCCCCCCCAACATATCTCTCAAAAACCAAAAGACACATAAAGTCAAAAAAAAGAAAACAAAAAAAAAAAAAAAGAAACATGTGCAACGTCCGAACCCCCCCCCCCCCAACCTATCTCTCCAAAACCAAGAGACACATAAAGTCAAATAAAAGCAAACCAAAGAAAAAACTTTGACCAGCAGTTAGTCCATTGCGTAATTAGAAACTGCAACAAACATTTTTATACTCATGTTATATTCTTGAACAGTATTGGGTTGTTAAGAAAAAATCCTTTTTTTCCCCCAGGGGGGGGAGGGGGGGGATTAATTTACTTTAAGCATGTTTCCTAATTCAAAAACAACATTTTAAATCACCCAAACAGTAGAAAGAAAAAAAAAAAAAAGTTTTAGTTAAATAATTGATGGTCCCATTTGATGCACACCCATTGAGTGCCCTTAAAATGAACATTATTTCAGGCAGACACACAGATGTTCAAAAACAAAACATAAAAAAATGAAAGCTGTCTGCTGCTAAGAATGTGAGTGTCAGTAAAATCTAAAGAAAAACCATGAGGTGTGAAACAGTGAAACCAAAACTTGGATGATTTTTCTTATTATTGTCAGCAAAATAGGCATAGTTATCAATTTATGCATGCACAGTTACCCCAACATAGATTATTTATTGACATTGCATCATAAATAAATTCATCATCATCATAAACCAAAACCTCATTTTTGTATGTGATAAAGGGTAGGAGGAAAAAAAAGCAAATAACATCCAATCATAGTATAAATATTTCTTAACCACGAACCTTTTAGGTACAACATGCAGCTATGAATACTTCATTTTCTTTTATTCCAAGAATTCCAGCTAACTAAGAATCTAGTGAATTGCCTAGACAGTGATTGGAGAACTGTAGTTAAGATCCACAACTTAGCAAGTCTCTGACATTGCTTGAGTTAACATGACTTTATATTGTCATGCTGGCTAGAATAGCAAATCTCTGACAATGCTAAGATATGACATGTTATAAAATTGTTTAAAAAATGGTTAATGTGACCAGGTCTGAATCCACCACACAGCTAGTGAGAACTAAAGGGTTCTCAAATGGATCTTCTAACCCCACTTGGACTAAACATAAGCCAAACAACCAACCTCACGTTATATGGGTTTGCTTATGAGATTTTAGGTTTCCTTGGAAACATGCTTTTAGCGTAAGCGATGAGTAACACCACCTGGTCCAGTCTTTTCAAAGGTACATGAAATAAAACTTCAAAACCACCCCTTCCCGCCCTTGAAAGTAAGTGATATTACATTTTAATGTTAAAAATGTTGGACCAATGTAAAATAATTTAAAGTGTTATGTATAGATTTATATAAAAAAAAAAGAAAATATAAATCTGATAAAAACTCACTTTGGGTGCTTCCTTTATAAACAAACAAACAAAAAGTATATTTTTTTTAATGAATGGGGAAAAATGAGGGGGTAAGCAAATAATGTTAGAAAAAATAATGATACAAAAATATAAAAACTCTTAAGTTCTGAATAGAATAAGGCTAATGTAAAAATAAAGTGTTTATAAGAAGAAACACACAAAAAAATTGATGCCAAAAAAAGAAATTGTGATTGGAAATGATTGATTAGAAAAAAATCAGGAGAAAAAGACAAACAAAATTTGAAGACAGGAAAGGAGTTTGATATGCACTGATGGCCACTGCCACAAGAAGAACTTCAAACAGATCATCCCCAACTACTAAATACAACAAGCACCACAAAACGATGTTCGGAACATTTAGCAGCGTAGGCTCCAGATATAAATGTCTTACGAGTCACGTTTCATTTATGTCAGAGGTAAGAATGTTACAATGCTTCAATTTTAAAAGAGCTCATGTGGAACAAGGGTAAAAAAATATAATTCTATTATTAAACTGAAACAAACAGAAAAACATTAAAAATGCTGAAAAGAAAATCCCCGTTAAGTTCAAATCATAAGCACAAAAAAACGACAAAAAATCAAAGAAAATAAAAATCCTACCAGTATCAGTTTGCAGAATTGTTTTCTCTGACATGGTCAGTTTCCCAACCTGGCTGTTGCTACTGGTTCGAATGCTGGTAAAAAAACACAATGAAATTAATTTAAATTGCATGTCCAGTAGTTTCCAATGTTTACCAGGTAAATTATACCTTTCTTATGTGAAACGATGATGTATTTCTCTCTGGTGACCATCTTAATGTTTATCAAGGCTATAAACCAATTGTTCCCCCAGCTGATTTGCAGCAAAAAACACTAAATGGCATAACCAGCCAGTGGGAGATAACTCTGAATCATGTTAAGTCATATGAAGAAATGTAGAATCTTAAAACTTATTAGCAGACTATCAGCGATATATATTCCTAATTTAGACATTTTTAAGTTCCCCAAGGGTAATGTGATAATTATATAACATGATTAAATGGATATCAAAGTATTTAGTTAAATTTTAAGGGTTTAGGGTACAAGATTACAGCTGTCACAAAAGGATTATAGATAACAAAGATGTTTTCGTTAATGAAAAACGCAACTCCCCTTCAGTGTGGGTCGCTTAGGCAGCTATTTCATCCCCATCACTGGCTAGTTCTTATGATGTGGTGTTTTTCATGGGGGCAGGAGTGCCCAGCACCACATTAGAAATAATCTGAACACTACTAGGATCTATGTGGTCGTGGACTCTGAGGGAACTTTGCTGGAAGGTGCCAGAGAAGATCCCCCTTATCTGCGTCTGCCAAATTCATAGGGGTAGGGGGGGGGAGTCATAGTGGTTAGCAGTGGGACATCCACCCCTTACTAATGAAAGTTCAAATTTAAAGGAAGCTACGCCTTTGGAGTTTCTGGGGTATGCAGATGGTTAGCCACTATGGAAAATATCNCTTAATAATGATGTTGATTTAAACTGTAGCAAAGGAAGGAGATGGATTTAATGAAATTGGACATCACATTGTGATCACAAATTGAGATGCCTTTCATCAAAGCTAATTTACATCTGAAAAAAATTTGATCAAGCCAAATAAAACTTTTTGGAAATACAATGCTGAATTTTCAACCCGTTTAAAAAAAAAAAAAAAAAAAAAAAAATTATATTTTGCACACCTGGAATAGAGGATAGCGAAGAGCCAAATACCAATGGACACAATGTTTTCCCAGTCAAAAACTGATCCAGAGCCACCGCTGCTATCGTATGTCCCTGGGGATGTCCCGTTATTGAAGATTGATATCAAGGATGGGTTGCAAGCACGGTCTGAAATTAGAGCAGACAAAACAAACTTGAAATTATTTGGAAAATTGAAATAGGGACTGCAAATTTATTTTTAATGTATTCCCAATAAGGAAATAACAAGAAAAACAAAAAAAATTACTTCTAAAAAGAAATATAGAAATTAAAATTTTATGTGACGCTTTTACTGAAAAACACCAAATTAAAGTTTTGTAAAAAAAAAAAAAAAAATTTCAAATTAAAAAAAAAATATATACAAATTAAAATTCCATCTGATGCTTTATCTGAAAAACACCAATTAAAATTTTGTTAAAAAATTACTTTAAAAAAAAATTAATTTAAACTGATCGCTTTGTAGTTGGGTAAACACAACACTTTTACTCAGAAATTTCTACACATATAAAATGAACATCACTATTATGTCCTAGTGCAAATTATCCCCCTTTAACCCTTTAAATTGCTTTAAAAAAAAAATACAACTATTTATAGAGAATAATGTAACACAGTCCAGCGCCAGGCACGATTATTCCTTTTTCATTCTCAACGAAGGAAATTTTGTTTAAGAGTAGTGTTTACCTGGGTTATTGGCCATTGCCGACCAGGTCAGGTAGATGATGTACAATGTAATGAATGATGACTGAAGAAGGCCAGACCTGGGTTGATCTGAGGATGAGAAAATTACACAAGGATGGATACTTCTGACCTTGACAGTAAGGATGACACAAGCAGGCTTACTGTCTGAGATAGCAATAATGTACTGAATGAGGGACAGGCCAATTTATTCCATTGTCATTTTCTTTTGAAAAAACATAGACACAAATGTATATTTTCTGGTTTTCTAATGTAACAGCTATACTTCCAACATTTTCTTTGGAAATATCTTATGTAATAGTTAAACTTCCAACATTTTCTTTGGAAAATCTTGTTACGAGCAATCTTCCAGCATGATCCTTAAAAAAGAAATCCCACTAGTGTGTGAAAAAGCCTAAAACATTGTAATAGTTATACCTACGATTGTAAAACTTGCCAGGGGGGTTAAGAATTTTTTATGAGAAAATATGTTTTTTTTAATAGCACGTATCATTAACTCATTGACAACTTACATTCCTGAATCTTGGGCAGAATGGCCACCACACTCATACCAAAGCACAAGATCAGATTGAAGGACACGAAAAACTTGTGGAGTGCACAGTCCCCCTGTTGCAAGAGAAAGAATTCACTTTAAAAAAAAACAATAACAAAAAGGCAGACATTTCTTGAATGCTGAGCGATTGTGATCATTTAAAATTTAAAAAAAAAGAGATAAGTCATGTGTAAACAAAACGGAATTATGGCTAATATTAATTAATGTAAATAACTAAGTGTGAGATAAGTTGTGTGGCGGTTGTAGATAATAAAAGTGGCCCTTTTATAACCAGTAGCAAAGATGATTTTTTTGGGGAATAATGGTGTGAACACTTACGCTTGCATAGTAGATGTAGAAGAGTACGATTGCCGTAAAGCTCATCATGTAGAAGAGGATGGTAAAGAATATCAAACCTGCAACACGTTAAAGGGTAATAAAAAAAGATTATGTATTTTTGGCATTATTATACTTACTCTGTCATCAGCTTTTTTAACAGCTGCACCAATTTTCTTATGCTATATTATATTTTCTACCAAAATTTTAATTGTTATTCTCATATTGTATTTGGGTGAGCTTGAGAGAATGGTGAACGGGATGGCTTTAAAAGAAAGTTGGTGGTCTGTGACTTTGCTTTGGGTCCAACATTTATCGCATGGAACGCTGTTGCATGAAAAGACTTTTTACAACAACGTGTATCGATTAACTCAATTTATTGTTCATAATGAACCATCACTCTTGTGCTCTAAACAATTTAGGAAACAAAGGAAAAAAAAATGAGTATTACCCTTGTAGTATAAAACAAAACATACTTTAAGGTTATAGAAACAAATTTTCTACATGTATTAAATGTTACATTGTAAACATACTACCTAAAAGTTAAGTAGCCATTTTGCGACCATTGCATATTACACAAGAAATGACAGTTATAAGTGCAATACACACTGTCATTCTCAATCAAGTGTATAGCATGACATCGTTTAAAAAAAAGACTCACCATCATGACAAGTGAAAGATCACCTCAGCCAAAAATAACACTCACCAATATAGTAGCACTTGGCTTGTGTCTCCTCATATCTCTCCACCCAATTCTCCGCCCAACCATGGGCAAAATCCACCAATAGAATCAGTTGAATGAGTATGAATAGGAATCCACCAATCAGGCCAATCACCATCCATGCTATAGAAAGTTAAGAATAAAAGTGACATTTAATGTAATCTGATCACTAATTAAATAGATAGCTGAAAAAATACTGTTCTTGCTATGCTGTTACAAAAGATTTATTTTTGGTTATATATTTTTTAACACAACTAGTAATTTACTAAGTACATCAATTAAAATATCTAAGATCCTTAATAAATGAAAGAAATTATTTACTAACAAAAATAAAAGAAAGACTATCAGGCAGAAACAGGACATACTTCAGTAGTCACAAAATATTCAAAATAAATAAAAATTACAACCAAAAAAATAATAGAAAACTGTCAGACCTGTTTACCCTCAAACTCTTAAAATCCCATAATATCATTACAAAATCATTCAATACATTATCTTAATAGTAAAAAATAAACATACACTATATATAATGTATACAAAAATTGTACGCCAAAATCGTAAGAGTAAACAGGCCTGAACGATGCATAAAACTGTAATAAGATCAGTAGTATTATAGACCAGCGAAACTTGGACTCCAGCAAAACCAGCTAAAAACTTATTAAACACATGGAACAGAAAAGTACTATGGAAATATATATGAATTAATATGGATGGGAAAATACAAACCAACCAGGAATTGTATTGACTATACCCAGGATCCAACACTTGTATCAGAAATTAAAATGGGGAGGCTGTGCTGGACCGCACACTTCAAAAGAATGCGATATGAAAGAGGAGTGAAGAGGGTGACCACCCAAATCTCAAAGGCAAAAGGTTCACAGAAAGACCTAGGTTTAGATGGATAGACAAAAGATACAGCGGCTTGGAATCCAAGCATGAAAAGAAAAGCATCAGTTCTGTGTGGAGGAAAGTGGCGAGTCATCCAGGCTAAAACCCTAAAAGGGCTGTAGCGCCACAGGGATGGATAAATGGATGGATAATAATTTACATTATTGCCATTCTTCTTTTAAATTTGTCAACCACAGTAAAATGATTTTATCCATTTTTTTTAAATTGGGTTTCTTCATTCACATAAAAGTTTCATTTAAAGCTTTATTCTAGATAAAAAAAAAAATATTTGAATAGCAAAATTAAACATAAAAAATATAATCTAAAACACATATTGCAGAAATTACATTATTTCTAATTTAAAAAAAAACCACTATAGTATTTACATTTAACATGTTCTGATATGATGAAATGGAATTTATCAATAAAATTTTAATGAATGTTTCAAAAACAAGCTGATGTGAGGTCAAACTAACCTTGTCCGAAAGCACTGTCAGTGATGAAGAATGCCCCAACGCAAATTCCAATCATGATTAAGACCTTAAAGAGCCAGAATCTTTCAGAGGAAAAAATTAAGATAGGTTTGAGACCCACGAAACAATGGTACATTATTTTACAAATATTGTTACAATACCTCAAATATATTTAGATGTGTAATTTAATGCATAAGTGTATAGTTTTTTTTAAAAACAGAATTAAGAAACTTTGTGTAATGCAATACATAAGTGTATAGTTTTTTTGAAAATAGAATTGAGAAATATTGTATGTTATAAAATGCACTAATAATCATAAAAATACAGCATTTCTCTTTTTTCATCATTAAAAAAAAAACTATTGAGCCTCAGAGCTGACTTAATTAAAATCTGCTATATACAAATGTTTGCACAAATGATGAATTGCTTTTCACAGGCATCTTTTCTATTCTCTTTAATTTATAGGTAAATTATCTTTCTTCTTCTTTCGCCTCTTCGTCCTGAAGAAACAGCAGCCGATCTTCATAGACGTCTGTGATCCTTCCTAGGACATAGGCCGCCTACACGAGTCCACCAGGCATCAGGATCCTGAGCCAATCTCTCCAGCTTCCCCCAAGTGTGGCCAAGTTTCTTGGTATCTGCTTCCACTTCATGACGCCAAGCGTTCCTCGGCTTGCCTCTTTTCTGTCTTACTTGAGGGTTCCAGTTCAGGGCTTGTCTAGTTATGCTGGAGGCAGGTTTTCTGAGTGTATGGTCAATCTATCTCCATCTTCTCTGGAGGATCTCTTGTTCACAGGTTTCTGCTTTGTCTGCTGCCACAGTTGCTGGTTGCTGATTCTGTCCGGCCAGTGAATCCCAAGAATACTCCATAGACAGTTATTCATCAAGGACTGGATTCTTTTCATATCCACAGCATGGGTAAATTATGAAAGACAATTATTTTTACATTAGGAAAGATATATAAAAACAATCGTTTTCATACCCATTTTGTATTTTTGACCTTGGATCTTTTGAAGAGGAAACCTTAATCATGATCACACAAAAGAGAAGGAAGAACATGGCCATCGCGAAGCAGACACGGTAGACTGCAAGAAAGCCAACCACATTATTACACTGTTCAGGTGAGAAGACGCTTTGGCTCCCAGTTTTAATGTAGTCATTTTCAAAGAAACCTTTACACAGGCCCGGAATCTAGAAATGTCATACATGCAATGTTAATGCTAATGCAGCAGTTTAGTACCAGGTCCACAAAATTTATCATGAAAACTAAGATAATTGGATAAATAATTTTGCTACAATTTAAATTTCACAAAAAAAGACACTAAAATGGTACTTTACGTTAAAGTTATTCATTTTGACAGTGGAATGTTGTAACAAAAAGAATATTTTAAGATTTTTCATTCGTCAACGTAAATCACTTATCATTGAGTTATATTTATACTACGGAACAATCGGAAATAGCTTCTGACATTTCCCCCCCTCCGAATTTTCATTTTTTTCAAGTATTCGCCTTGGTAAATAATACTATCTTTTACCCACGTGGATCCGAATATTTATTTTAAAATATTTTTTTTAAAAAGATATTCAATAAACGAGCTTCTTAAATTTGGTGACTGGATGGCTTTGAGGTCTAAATTATGTCAATTTCAACCCCTAGCAAAAACCAAAAGGAAGAAAAAAAATAGCAGCAGCACTCAATAGTTTTAAACAGAAAGAAATGCTACTTCAACCTCAGATGCGCACGCATTCTAAAATCTTTACAACCTTCCCCTATAAATAGGGCAAATCACAACTTTTAAATGAAAATATCTGGCTGAAGTCCAATCTTTATCAATTAGTTTTTTAGACCAATCACTAGTAATGTTTTAAAAAAAATTGGACTCATGCGATGAATTGATAGCAAATATTTGATAGCAAATCTAGATAATTCATCATTTAATTATGCTAGCTGTAGTAATACAGATTTCTGTATTTAAATTAATGAAGTGAAATCAATATAGCATCAGTCTTGACAGAGTTACTGAGATTATCGTCTTGTAACCTTTCACCATAAGAGTTGGAGTGGGGGTGGGGGAAGACTTAACAGTAGAAATTTAAAAAAAAAACTTTTTAAGTTATACTATTACTAGCTAAGTTACTAAAAATTTCATGTGATATTTTAGCCCACTTTTGAGATAATGAAATATCTAAATTCTCATAATTTTAGACGAATTAGTTTTATTTTATTATTGGTACTTGATGGATTTTTCATTCTCAAACTTAAGTTGAACACTTGAATGTAAAACAATTAATGGTACATTTGTTACCTACATCTAGTTCACAAGTACATGATATAAATCAAGAATCAAAGATAAAAATTAAATTAACAGAAATAACAGGAATAAATAATGTACAAGTAAATTTGATTGGTTGCATCGTCATAATCTTTGTGTTAGTATTCTATCCAATAGCAAAATTATTACAGGAAAAATTATGAATAATGTGTTTATGGAACATATAGTACTCGGCTTTGCAGCTGGATTAGGCAAAAAGTAGTCCCAACAAAATTTGGATTCAAACCCAGAAAAAATGTCTACCCAGTTGTTCCCTTATACATATTATTAAAAAATTTAATTTAAATATATTTCCAATGCAATATATTACTAGTTAAAGAGTTGTATATTTACTTTTCCAAAACTTAAAAATATTATATAATTATATATATTATATATTTCTGCAGAAAAAAAAATTGTTGAAAATAGAGGGGAAAAAAAAAAGACTGTCATAAAAATATCACAAGGAAATGTAGGGAAATAAAATTAATATTTACATCTTCTAGTTTATCTCGGACCCCAGGGATGAGCATAATGACAGCAACGATGGATCCCAGGAGCAGCATGAGAGAATATCCAATTCTTGCAGCTGTTGAGTTTTTGCATGATGGGCATGCAGCACAGCACAAGCTGCATGCTGCACTGCCACAACAGCATGCTGCCTGAAATGTCAGAAATAATGTTAAAAGGGTGGGTAGAGAACAATGAATATGATTTCTTTATCACATCCACCCCAGTCAAGTCATTTAAGATGAACCTAAGCCTAAGAAATTTATTGTATCCCTCAGATACTGGGCAAGACCTGCTGATGATCTACGGCTACGGTCACCCAATTTCAACATTTAACTTATTTACCAGTTTTTATCATTTGGGCACCTCAATTATAGAGGTTCATTAAATATTTAAAAATGTTTAAGATAAAGTTGTTATCTCTGACAATGGCCTATGTCGGCAATAAGGAAGAAATGGCCAGTGTCTAAATTATTGCGGGTGAAAATTTAAATTAAAATAATTAAAAATTCATCTCTGTCTCTGTGATCCCAATTATACACATTAAAACGGAGCTCATTGATTGCACCTACCCAGTTTTTTTTTTAAAAGTATCAAAAGCTACCTGCCTAATTATGCCTAGTAACTAATATAATAACCTATGCCTATTTTAATATTAATTGGGGCTTAGACTGAAATTTTAAAATAGCACATGAATAATCAATAATGATTCAGGATTGCCAGAGAAGATGCATCATTTTAAAATTTTAACTTAGAAATGACTAGCTTTTGTAACTGTAGTCATTGTATAGTAAGAGTTTAAGTGTAACTAAAAAAAAACAGTTGGCTTTACTTTGCTAAATCACCAAGACTGGCAATACAAGTCCAAATTATTTTTATTTGTGATCATGCCAATTTTAATAGGCTAATTTACTAATTTTAACTCTCTTTATCTTTTATATTAAACTATCTATTTATTATTAATGTTATATATACTATAAGTATAAGAAGACTATGTCTATTATAGAATAGACTATAACTATATGACTATTGTTCTAATTCTAATTCTATTTATGACTATATTAAATCGAAGTGATTATTCACAGAGCTGTGCGGATAACGCTCGCCGTTATTCACAGATTTCGGTCTGCCGATAACGCTAAACGTTATTCACAGAATGTGATAAATTAATTAATGAATATAAAGTACAAAAGTTCTTTATACACATCTCCTCGGTAGAGTAGTGGTCAGTGTCTCCGTCCGTCACCCAGCAGACATAGGTTCGATTCCCAGTCGGGGAAGCTTCATTTTTATAAATAAAATTTAAAAACAAAATATTTAATGGTTATTTCGTAGTGTTATATTATAATAATATTCTTCCTATAGCTTTCTTTTTCTGTTCACATAGTTTTATTGTTATTTTCATATAGTTTTGTTACTTATGTTACAAGTTTCAATCTATTTTGTTAGAATGTTCATTCAAGTTTCGTTAAAAAAATGTAAACAACATGGACATGCAATATGCAGATCAGCCGCATAAACCATGTTTAAGTCAGATACAGCTGTGCTAACTGTACATTGTGATATACTTTTAGCTCTTTTGACTGTTTAATTTTCTTTGTATAATTCCACTCATAGACTTTAACATCCATTTGTTTTTTCTCTAATAAACAAATACTTATTAATAACTTACTTATTCAAATATTTTA
>CAXITT010000319.1:224937-267933 GCA_964033795.1 Lymnaea stagnalis | reverse complement strand
CCCCCCCCCGAAAGTTTTCTGCGGGCGCCCATGTATGCGTATACTGATTAAGCTAAGTAACTAAGTATATTACTTATACTACAATTGTGTATATACTTTATACTGCATAATATTTAGTATAGTAATAGGCTATTACTATTATACTACCGGTATACAGATATTACCATACTAATATTAGTAATAAATTTGCCCTTTTTTTATAATTGATAGTGAAAAAAATTCGATAATAACTCATGACGGTTCAGTATACTAATAATTATAATAGTAATATTAATATTAATAATAATAATAATAATGAAGTTCATTTCAAAAACACGCTTCATCCCCAAAGGCTCGAAGCGCGGTACAAAGTCAACAAAAAAACAAATCTATAATTTACCACATTTAAAACAAACGCAACTCTACAAAAACTAATTACTAGCATACAATTGCAAAGTCTTTCTAGCCATTTCAACCCCAATATTAATAGCCTACATCCAACAATAATTTTTCACCAGTCTAGATCTAATGCATTATATGATTATTCGCAGATTTCGGTCTGCCGATAACGCTAAACATTATTCACAGAGCTGTGTGGATAACGCTCGCCGTTATTCACAGATTTCGGTCTGCCGATAACGCTAAACGTTATTCACAGAACTGTGTGAATAACGCTTCCCATATTAAATATAGTCATAATATTATATTATATAGTATAGACTAGACATGTAGAATTTTAACTTTTTTTTTATTGTGAGTACGTACATTACAGAATATGAATCAATGATATGAATTGACCAAAATAATGTTATTATAAGGCTATTAAAAATGTAAATGTCAATTTTCTGTCGAATATCGAAATTATTCACCCTAAATTCTAAATTATTGCGCACTGCGGCCCTTCTTGGTGACTTCTACTTCTAAGATTAAAAAATATGAAGCCCACTACTTACAGCTCCAAGAATGCACCCCATTTTCAAATTTTGTCAGAAACGGTGTATCGCTTATAACACTTAGAGGTTCAAATATTTCAAACACTGAGTTAAGACATTCAATGACTCAAATTAACGTGATGTTTCTCAACTAGTTCGCTTTGTTTACAAATAGGACAACAAGGAAATTATGGCTGCTTTCCGGAAGTATGACGTCTTGCAATATCTATTTTTAGAATTCTATAGTAAATAGCAGTTCTACTGCCAGATCATTTAATTTTCAGTGCTTCTCAACCTCTCAATATTAAACTGATTGAAACTATCCATATTGTAGCAGTGATTGTGACAGTATGACTGGGCGTCATGAGTTGTTTTTATTCATGAAGGTTTTGAACGTAAATGCGTGGAAATCTGGAATGATTGATCATTAATGTAGAAGTATAAAAAGGTTGTAAAAGGTAAAAATAAGGCTGCAACCATTCGTACCCAGGTACCAGAAGTGAGAGGTTAGGATAAAAAAAAAACTATTTAAAATTTTATTGTTGGGTTCGTAAGACAAAATGGGGTATTAAATGAAAGATAATTGAATGGACTATATGTTTGTAAACATACTTCTTCAGTTTAACTAAAATAAACTGCCACAAATGACATCCTAATAGCTTGAGTCTAATGGTACCCGGGTGCGAATGGTGGCGCTGCGTGTCAAAAAATAAAGTCAGCGGTTACACCACACACAGAAGAGTGAGCATCATTCATTTCTATTACATAGTTTTAGTGTCAGTATGGAACGACTCCGTCTGCCACAAGAGCTGGATTTAAGTGGGAATGTTGCTGTCCAATGGAGAAGATTCAAAAAGTCGTTTGACATTTACAAAACAGCCAGTGCGCATGATACGAAGAAGATACAAACAACAACAAAAAAAAAAAAAAAAAAAAAAAAAAAAAAAAAAAAAAAAAAAAAAAAAAAAAAAAAAAAAAACAAAAAAAAAAAAAGCAAACAAACAAACACAAAAAAAAACCGTCCATAGGTAATGCGTACAAAATGTCACAAATTCCCAAGACCGATAAATTGTTTTAAGTCAAGTATACAGTAGATAGCCACAAATATATTGGAGTGTTTTATATAGTAGTTGGTTAGTAACGGGGTTAAAGTTTACTTTATGTCTTTCTGTTAGTCTATATGGGTTTTAACATGGGTGCAGGTTGGCCGATCGGCCTAAACTGATTCAATCCAAATAGCGTGTGGTCTGGAGCTCAATCCCCACTAAAGCCAGCGCCCCAAGCACCCCGGGTTTGACGTGACTCGCTAGCCATGGACGAAAACTCCCCTAAGAGAAGTAACACTTTGAATTCGAACAGGAGCCAAAATGATCAATAAATTAATCTTGGGCCCTCGAATATATAAAAAAAAAAAATAAATATAAAATCGTTTTGACCCACTTGAAGTACACCACTTTTTTTTCAAACGATTGCGCTCCTCATTCCTAGTGACTCCACTGCCCTAATCTCTTGTCTTAGAATTCGAAAATCTCTGCGCATTAATTCTAGTTGGCCAGTTGAGTATTACTGACGTCGCTCTTACTTCTATTGCTTTGAAATGTTTTGAAAAATAAAATTATCCTCAGACAAATTTTAAATGTAGTACAGCAAAAAAACTTGATCCCGCCAATTCGATTATATAATTGCCAGAGGTACCGAGAATACTATCTTAATAGTGTTGGAAAGACTTTACCATCACCTGAAAAGTATACTAGGGGGCTTTTCGTAGATTTTCTCATCAGAATTTAAAAATATCCTTTCACACCTTAAGCTTTCTTCGTTAGGTGTAAATTCATATATTCAAGCGTGAATACTGAAATTTTTAACAAACCGCCGACAATATGTCAAGGTAAATGATCAAATATAATTAATTAGAGAAATGAGTGCTTAAGCCCCTCAGGGTTGCATTCTCTCCCCCTGTCCTATATACAAATTTATACCAATGATATCCCATGCAACCCCGTTCCAATCATTAAATTTGCTGATGATATCACCATCTTTGGCTTAATATCTGCTGAAGAGGAAAGCTTGTACCGTAACTAAATTGCAAGCTTTATCAGTTGGTGCGATGAAAATTATTTTCAGATGGGTGTCTCAAAAACGAGAGAGATTGTTGTCGATTTCCGGGTTTGGGCCCACCAAATTGCAGATCTCACAATAAATAATCACAGGATAGAGCAAGTAGATACATATAAGAACCTAGGTGTCGCCATTAATGATAAGCTCTACATGGTACGAACTGCCACCATTCTGTATACATAATTTAATTTATTCTACAGGGCACCAATTCGAAGCAACGGAACTTCAATATTATTATTGTTCCCCAACCTGTAAAAAATTTAACAGCGTGCTCCCCCAGAAGTCACAAAGCTTATAAATGATAACTAATAAGTCCCTGATATGGCTAAGAGAATTAAATGAATGGCTTTTTTTCCCACTAGTGAAATGATTTAATGCAGATGTCTTGTGTTCAAAATTTTTTATATGTGCTAAAAATTTACAATGTAATCAAAAATCGTTCCCATTTGTTTGGATAAATAAAAGAATCTTATCTTGTGTCTTACCTGCTGGTGTGGGAATTCACTGACTGACATCAAACATCGATAACATAGACTAATCAAGAAAGCTAGTGATATCATACAAGCTAAACATCCTTCAATTGAGGAACTATTTGAAGAAAAGGCTGTTGTAAAACTAAAAAAATATTTTGGAAAATACACCCCCCCCCCACTTCGCCCCAGATAACTAAGATCAGCCCCACCCACTTCGTCACAGATACCTAAGATCAGCCCCACCCACTTCGTCACAGATACCTAAGATCAGCCCCACCCACTTCGTCCCAGATACCTAAGATCAGCCCCACCCACTTCGTCCCAGATACCTAAGATCAGCCCCACCCACTTACTCCCAGATACCTAAGATCAGCCCCACCCACTTCGTCCCAGATACCTAAGATCAGCCCCACCCACTTCGTCCCAGATACCTAAGATCAACTCGATCAGTGTGACTTCTTTCTCTTAAGGTTATGACCGAAAGATTCAAAACGTTCTTTTGTTCTACAGTCCGTACAAATTGACCGACGTGCTCCTAAACGATCACCAATTAAGTCATCATTGCCACTTAATGACATCATTTATTTATCATTTATTTCTACGCTTCAGTGAAATACTTTAAATGTCTTGTGTTTAAATGGTAACAATTGTAAAATATTGTCATATATATGTATTTATTTGTGTGCTAAAATTGAATATGTACAACGTAATAAAATGAAAAAATTATTGCCATTTATATGGATCAATAAAAGAATCTTATCTTATCTGATCTCAGTAGTGTGAGTGCAGTGAGGTTTTTTATTTAGGGCGTTTGTAAACATGTCGTTAACCAGTGTGGCCCTCTGATTTGAGGCATCTGTTATTTTCACGCCACATTGTTACTCATGTCGATATCAAGTGTGGACCAGAATATACACTATGACAGAATAATAAGATTATTGTTCCTCTTATAGACAACATAGAGCCTAGCAAATCGCCATTTAAGCTTGTTGTTACCATATAGAAAATATAGAGCCTAGCGAATCGCAAAAAAACAGAGTTGTTAAGCTTTTTGCTACCCTATACAACATAGATCCTAGCTAATCGACATAATAGAGTTGTAAAGCTGTTGGTACCCTAGACAACATAGAGCCTAGCTAATCGACATAATAGAGTTGTTAAGCTTGTGCTACCCTAGACAAAATAGAGCCTAGCTAATCGACATAATAGAGTTGTAAAGCTGTTGGTACCCTAGACAACATAGAGCCTAGCTAATCGACATAATAGAGTTGTTAAGCTTGTGCTACCCTAGACAACATAGAGCCTAGCTAATCGACATAATAGAGTTGTTAAGCTTGTGCTACCCTAGACAAAATAGAGCCTAGCTAATCGACATAATATAGTTGTTAAGCTTGTGCTACCCTAGACAAAATAGAGCCTAGCTAATCGACATAATAGAGTTGTTAAGCCTGTGCTACCCTAGACAAAATAGAGCCTAGCTAATCGACATAACAGAGTTGTTAATCGTGTTGCTACCCTAGACAACATAGAGCCTAGCTAATCGACATAATAGAGTTGTTAAGCTTGTGCTACCCTAGACAACATAGAGCCTAGCTAATCGACATAATAGAGTTGTTAAGCTTGTGCTACCCTAGACAAAATAGAGCCTAGCTAATCGACATAATAGAGTTGTTAAGCTTGTGCTACCCTAGACAACATAGAGCCTGTAGCAAACTTCCATTTCCGTAAAACGCATCTTACTTGAGTCTGTTGCACGGTAGTTGACCTAAGAGGGAAGTTCGCTACACAGGTGCTAGATCTTGTTGACATTATAACGAGTGACAAACATGATTGATTGTGATAACTCTAATTAGTTTACCGACCGCGTCTGCATTACGTTTCAAAATAAATTAGCTACCCTCTCCTTAAAAAAAAAATAATTAAAAATTAAAAACAAATTAACGTAATTAATAAGAAAAAAAATAAATAAACCTTGCTATGTCAACATTCTTGCCCACACTTCAAGATAAATAATGTAAAATTTCAGTTAGATAATGTGTAGGCCTATAAATCAGTTTATAAATAAGTGATAATGAGTCGCTTGTCGTCCACACTAAAAAATTCAGGCCCATTGTTATCATTCGATTCCCGTTGATGAAAACAGGTCTATTTATAGAATTCATTTGGTTATTTCTTCCCCATTCGCTTAACGCGCAGCCACTTCGAGGAAATCTGACAAGGCGTTAGTTTAGTTTCAAATTCCGCGCAGCATGGACCCACATTGGACTCAGTTATTTGACGTGTGAATGTGCACTGGTCGGTAGATGACGGAGCGCTGGTCAGCAGATGAAGGCGCACTGGTCGGTAGATGACGGAGCACTGGTCGGTTGATAAACCAGGAACAAGATCTTTTTCAATACAAAGAATTTTTTTTTTTTAAAGTAAGTTTACTTCTTAATTTATAAAAGTGACACAATTTTCATTATTGTGCTTTCAAGATGAAATCGATGAAATTTTAAAGGACCAAATAGATTAAATGATGTACAGCTTATTGTTGGATAAGTTTTTAAAAAAATAATCAATTTTTGAGATACAAAATACAACAGTGTTAAAGAAAAGTTAATCTAAGGTAAATATGAATGGCTTCAGTTAGATGTTTCATCAGATTTAAACTCAAATCATTGAGTGTAACGGATGGCAGGCGGACTAACGAATGACAGAAGGACTAACGGATGGCAGGCGGACTACGGATGAACGGATGACAGATGGACTAACGGATGACAGACGAACTAACGGATAGCAGACGGACAGTAACTAGGAAAGAGACTGAAAGAAGCGAATCTTGTAATGACGCAATGGTGACAGCCTGCACTGGTTTAGAAGCCGAATAGAATGAGCTAGGTCAAATCTGCTGATTTTCCATTTATTGTCCTTTAGGTTTGATGTGGTTCTCTATAGAATTCAGCAGGAGAAGTGAATAACTGCTGGTTGGTGCTGTAAATGGATCAATTGGCGTAGTGACTGATTGATACCCGGGTCGATTAATCTTGTTCTGAAGTGATCAATCTCTAAACTCAAACTTCTTTCCGTAGGCATGCTCTAATCGGATGTAGACCAAATCACCTACACATGCATCTCAACGTCGATTTAGACAAGCGGAGACAACACTTTAACGTTAAATTGGACCAATGGAGACCACTCTTTAACGTTAAATTGGACCAATGGAGACCATTTCTTAAAATTAAGTTGGAACAATAAAGATCACAGCTTAATGCTGAACTGGACCAATGATACCTTAAAGTTAAATTGGAACAAAATAGAGAGCACACCTGAACAGTAATTTTGATCCATAGAGACCACACCTTCACGTCAAATTGGACCAAAAAAAATCCTTTTTCATTTTTACTCTGACATACAGAAAGCACATATACTACATCACGTCAGACATAAGAAGTACGTGAAAACCAAAGAATGTATCCCATAACTGTGCCAGGCTTAACACAACTTGTTCTGGACATCAAACACCACATTGCCGTTTGCTGTTTGTTTGTAGTTTTATCAAAACTATTCGAAATGGCAGCTTGTAAAGTCAGGAAGTTCACACGTCAAATGACGGAGTCAAATGACGGGGGGAAGGCCAAATGCAAAGTACAGACAGGATCTAAGAGACCGCAGCCTAGGTCTGAATCTGCCTGCCGCCAAAAACCGAAACGGACACGCACAGCTACTGGAACTAAAGACACAATGCCGAAAGAGACGACAGACATAATTAGCAAGGTGTCTCAAAGTGCTAACGAAGGCCGTAAAAGTGTTAAAAAAGTCCGAGATGCAAATGTGACGGCGGAGAACAAAGTTATCAAAAAAGTAGAACCACCGACAGTTCCAGGAAAGATGAAGAAAAGTACCAAGAGAAAACACGACTCTTCTTCTACACGTGAAGCCACGGACAGGAACGCGAAAGTGCTAAAAGATGAAGAGCGTTCTCCCAGGAAAGCCCTCAGTGTGTGTCTAGATCGACACAACTGCGATTTGAACATCTGCATAGACGAAGGCGGCCGCTCTGCGTGGTCACTGAACGACTGCACAGGTCTCCAGCTTCTGTGGGGAGGTGTCAAAGCTACCCGGGGAGTCTATCAGGGCAATATTTTTTTCGAGGTGAAGATAACGGAGCAGTTCGAGGTGGCCGAACTGGCCAAAGGCGGCGCTTTCCTCCGCGTCGGGTGGTCCAGTGACAGCTCGTCTTTGCTTCTGGGCGAGGGCTCGTGGTCGTTCTGCTATTGCAGCTCTGGCGATTTCATCTGTGAAAGGTACTCGACAGCTTACGGGGAAAGTTTTCGGGTGAATGACGTCATTGGGGTCATTCTGGAGACGAACGAAACAGGACCCGCAAAAATTTCGTTCACGAAAAACAGTAGCTATTTTGGTGAGGCCACTACACTGCCCGTGTTTCCAGAACTTAATGAGCACTTGGCGCTATTCCCACACATTGCCATGAAAAACTGTAAGGTGAATGTCAATTTCGGAGATCAGAAGCCGTGGTTTCCAAAACCAAAGGGATTTTCTTTAATAGGACATCGTCCTCTGTCTGAAACCGTGCCAGGCATGAGTCGGCCGAGAAGCGAATCAAACTGCGAATTGGTCAGAATGATCGGACCACCAGGGCAAGACAAATCCCAATGGATGAGCAAATATGTCAGGATCTATCCCGAAAAGAAGTACGTCATTTTGAGCGCCAGCGAACTCTGCCAGAGGATGGACGTCGTGGGATTGCCGAAAACATTTGCCGAACGACGAATGCATTGTCTCGGACACGTGGCCAATGAATGTTTATTCCGACTTATGACCCTGGTCTCGGAAAGCCGAAGAAACTGCATTGTCGATGATGTAAATTTCACCGAAACAGACGTTCAGGAAATGTTGTGGATTTTCGAGGGCTACGAACGGAGGGATATTTCGGAAGGAATAAATAATACAGCAGAGCATAGAAAGGGTGCCCGCGTCAGTGAAACTACAACTGAAAGTTGGGGAGATGGATACGATGACGAGGAGTGGTAGGAAGATTATTGTGTTAAGCTCTCGTGTGTGTTACGTAAACACAAGTTAGACGAGAAATATTACCAACTTAATGATCAAACTTTTTGTATTTTGCATTTTGAACACTGCATTGAGTCATTTGGTCTAAATTGTTATTTATGTGTAGTTATCTGTATGCATATATTTAGTCTTTTGTTTGGAGAAATATATGAGCTTTACTGAGCCTATCGATATTGAAGGTTACTGTGCTGTGAATGTTCTCGTGAAATGGCAGTTTGTGCTTCGTGGTGTAGTGGCACCAACGAACTCCACCTTTTACTTCTCAGTACGCATTCAGTTTATCGTCAGGGACTGTGAGGATGGAGTGTAAATCTAAACCAGATTTGATGGTAAGCTGTTCAGTACCGCCCGCCTTCGTGCAAAGACCAGGAAAAAAAACGCTAATTCGTGAATTTGCTTTTCGGTGACGATGTTGCATTAACATCGCACACAGAAGACGGCCTGCAGTAGTAAGTTGATCACTTCTTCAACGTATGCAAAGAGTTTGAACTGACCACTTGTCTACAGAAAACAGATAACACGCGCAAGAAACACCATCTACACCAAAAATAACTATTTAAAGGGGCCATGAACTGTCAGTTGTTTTAAATTTCATTTACTTTGGATCCTATATCTCTAACTCACTCTGCATTGACGAAGAGATGCTCAGGATCTCAAAAGCTGCAGCGACTATTGCCAAATTGAATAAGCGCTGTGAAAAATCGTAAACTCACGGAAAGCACAAAACTAAGCGACGATGAGACATGTGTGTTCAGTACGCTCTTATATGGCAGTGAACTGTGAACCAGATATGCCAGTCATGAGCGAAAACTGCTTCCGAAAAATATGTCTTCGTCGCATCTCGCGAATTCGATTGCTTGACAAAATACCTAACACAGAATTTTTGGAAAGTACCAAAATGTGTAACATGTTCTCCGCTCTTTGATGGTTAAACAATGTAAAGGCGGATGGAGGAAGCCGTTTACAAATTATGTGCTGTCTAGACGTTGGCAGAAGGGACAGGACTTATTGGAAGGCCACGGCTGTGCTTTAATGATGATAGCCCAAAGGAACACGAGGGAAGACAGTTTAGAAATTGGCGAATGAGAGATCATCGTAGATCGCCGTTCCTCCTGGCGAACGGCCGTCTATGAAAGAGTTGCCCGAAACAAAGCCCTTGCAACAAATCAGGATTACGAAACGCCAAAGTTATCCGGACGTCAAGGTTCTCCTGCCAGAAGTGTCGCCAACCTATGACTTGACACGTTCAAATGTCGTAATCATACTGAACTGAACACAAGTCCCTCTATCTATAACAATGTAAACTTGACTGCAAAATCATATTTATATCAGGCTGTACAATGAATCAAACACATGTAAAACGCAGCTCGCTCTAAGTAGAAGAATGCAGTACAACTTTGATCTACGAAGTTCTCTCTTCTCAGTGGCCACCAAATTTGAATGATAACAAATTAAGACTTGATCGTTACTCAATGAGGCCACTGATGGCTGACTTCTATGCTGGAGAAATGATTGAGATGGTGTTGCGTTTAAACTGTTATAATTGTAAAATGTTGTCTTCGTTAAAATAGGTATTTATTTATGTATTGAAAATGAATATGTACAATGTAAAGAAAAAAACAACAAAAAAACTCAAACAAATTTACATTTATGTGGATAAATAAAAATATCTTTATCTTATCTTATATATATATATATATATATATTACACACTCATTATTTTTTGCGTTATTAACCAAAAATATTATCACACATGTCCTAATTTTTAAATATTCCCCCCCGACCAGAATATTTTTATGCTTATTTGTTATATATTATATTAATGTAGCTGCGTTACGTAATTGGGCAACAAGGTTTTCGTTACTAAATATAACTAAATGAGCTTTTTTTCAAAAAGGCCTGCGTTTAAAACAGACAGGCTGATGCACGATACATACATTTAAAAAAAAAATGACCACAGGCAGACTAACTTTTAAGATTATTAACAACACAATACGTCAAACATAGCCAGCTTAAACTATATCGCAGAGATTCTTCCCGCTCAAAGAGACCCTATTGCTTTTTTCTTTCACGTAGCAGTTTTATTTCGGTTACATTAGAAAATCAATAAGCCCATCGTCGAATTCTAAGAAAGATAACCTTCTTCATAATTACGACCATAGGTTATATCCCTTTATCTTTCACTACAACCTTAACGTTCTGCTTTGTCTTATGGTCTTGAGTCTTGAGCACACTTTATGAACTTATGAAACACATTCAGAGCAAACATTTCATAAATCGATTGGTTAAAATAAGCAAATAGGAATGCAAGCAGCATTTCAATGATGAAATCGATGATAGAATTGTAAAGCTTCGTTGCTTAGGAAATGTGAATGTCTTATTGTGCTACATATATATTTTAAAACATGCACTGTATTGAACAAAACATTTTGTAAGATAAACAATAATATAGCTAAGTATCTTTTTTTTGGAAGACATGAAGATTAAAAGGAGTTAAAAAAAATGTTTTTAATAATAATAATAATAATAATAATAATAATAATAATAAAACGTAAAGGGAAAATTGACTTTTCTTTATTTCTTTGGGTCATATGTGTGCTGCATGCGTTTGGGTGGCACCGTAAATAAGACGCGGTCGCTGGTTCGCAGCTAACACAAAGCCCGGAACCCTTGACTAGTGACATCATCATCCTCTAGATTCTACTTGAAATGAATTCTACCACTGAGCGGTGCCATCATCAGTTCATAAATTAAATAGTTTGACCCCTTCAACAGTTCGTACGCCCCATCTCTGCCAGGTGGTGCTGTTTCTTAAAACAGGGATGTATGAGTCTGGAGTTGCACTCTATAAGATGACCCTATCACTTTTGACGTCAGCCATCTTTGTTACACTGGTCAGCAAGAGTCAATTATAATGACATGCAACATTTGAGACTTAGTACACAGGGTTTCATGCTTAGGAATAGTTGCACTATGTGGCTGACGAGACCACACTCCCGCAATGCTGGTTTTTTGGGCATAGATGGGGTAATTTAACACACACACACATATATATATATATATGTATATATATATGTATATATATATATATATATACATATAGTATAATTTAGGCCAATATGGTTCAAGCGAAGAATCTATTGTATAGAATTAAAATATTCCATCATACGAGATTTTTTTAAATGCTAAAATATGTTTTTTTTTCAAAAGATAATTAAAGATTTTGTTATTATCATTTTTTTGTTTTTTGTTGCAACATTGCATTCTTTTGCTGGACTTGCATCTGAAAGCCAGAACTCTTAATACCAAGCGAGGTTCACCAGAAACAGTAATCATAATAAAAATCTTAATAATGGTTTGCATTTATTCCAAGCAAATTACCGACGTGTGTCGCTTTCCCACTACATAAAAAGGGCCTGTTAAAACGTCGATGCCGGTGAAAGAAAAGAACGCTTCATAACTTGTAGCTATTTGAGGCTCCGATCTCTTATCGACATCTTTCGATTAGATCAATCTTTGCCTCTGTCTACACCAGGCCACCCGAATAACTGTTATTGATACTCTTACCGACATGCATGTTCGACCGCGCTCTGTTGATGTTTGTGTCTGGTTTAAGATGTGTTGATGTAAGCTGCATTTGTTTAAAGAAAAAACAACAACAATGAATGAAGTTTTAAAATACGAGATCATTGCAACATATTTATTAAAGAGACAGTGGATTACAACAAATAAACAAACATAATAGAACACAAAAAATATTTAATTCTAAACGAAATTATGCAAGATAAAACAAGATAAACAATTATCTGTAATAAATTCAATTGGACAGAAATTTCATCATGATTAGTAGAGTAAGACTCTCAAAGTACAAAAGGAATCGTTAAAAAAGTATTTATTTGGAACATATAATCAAGACTGTGCTAGTACAAAAATAGTATAAATTAAATTGTGGACACACATTCAATATATAATTTAAACATATAATCAAGACTCTCCTAGTACACAAAATACTATAAATTACATAACGATAAATATTCAAGAAGATTTGCAAAAAAAAAAAAAAAAATTCTTCTTTTAAAAAATATAAAAAAAAACTTAAAAAATAAGAAAAAAAAAAAAAAAAAAAAAAAAAAAAAAAAAATAAAAATAAAAAATTTAAAAAAAAAAAAAAAAAAAAAAAAAAAAAAAAAAAAAAAAAAATAATTTAAACATATAATCAAGACTCTCCTAGTACACAAAATACTATAAATTACATAACGATAAATATTCAAGAAGATTTGCAAAAAAAAAAAAAAAAATTCTTCTTTTACCAAATATAAATGTATCCTTAAAACGTACGTCTAAAACAAAAGTATGGGTATGAAATGTAAACTTGCAATTAAATAATTTTAAAATAAACATATCTGATTAAAAACGTTTGAAATAAACACATCGGATTAAATAGGTATGAAATGAACAAATAGGATTAAAGATGTATTAGATAAAAACATCTGATTAAATAAAAATGAAATAAATACATTGATTAAAGAAGTATGAAATAAACACATGGCATTAAAAATAAAACATATTAACTCATATGAGTAGAACTAAACGTCGTACTCATATTAAAATGCACACATTAAAATACACACATTCAAATGCACACATTAAAATACACACATTCAAATGCACACATTAAAATACACACATACAAATGCACACATAAAATACACAGATTAAAATGAACACATTAAAATACACACATTCAAATGCACACATTAAAATACACACATTCAAAATGCACACATTAAAATACACACATTCAAATGCAAACATTAAAATACACACATTAAAATACACACATTAAAATACACACATTAAAATGCTCACACTAAAATGCACACATGAAAATGCACACATTAAAATACACACATTAAAATGCACACATTTAAATGCATACATTAAAATACAAACATTAAAATACACAGATTCAAATGCACACATTAAAATATACACATTAAAATGCTCACATTAAAATACAAACATGAAAATGCACACATTAAAATACGCAAATTCAAATTCACACATTAAAATACACACATTCAAATGCACACATTTAAATACACACATTCAAATGCACACATTAAAATACACACATTAAAATACACACATTAAAATACACACATTAAAATACACACATTAACATACACACATTAAAATACACACATTAAACTACACACATTAAAATACACACATTAAAATGCACACATTAAAATACACACATTCAAATGCACACATTAAAATACACACATTAAACTACACACATTTAAATATACACATTAAAATGCTCACATTAAAATGCACACATTAAAATGCACACATTAAAATGCACACATTAAAATACACACATTAAAATGCTCACATTAAAATGCACACATTAAAATGGACACATTAAAATCCACACATTAAAATGCACACATTAAAATGCACACATTAAAATACACACATTAAAATACACACATTAAAATGCTCACATTAAAATGCACACATTAAAATACACACATTAAAATACACACATTAAAATACACACATTAAAATAAACACATTAAAATAAACACATTAAAATGCACACATTAAAATGCACACATTAAAATGCACACATTAAAATACACACATTAAAATGCTCACATTAAAATGCACACATTAAAATGGACACATTAAAATCCACACATTAAAATGCACACATTAAAATGCACACATTAAAATACACACATTAAAATACACACATTAAAATGCTCACATTAAAATGCACACATTAAAATACACACATTAAAATACACACATTAAAATACACACATTAAAATAAACACATTAAAATAAACACATTAAAATACACACATTAAAATGCACTCATTAAAATACACACATTCAAATGCACACATTAAAATACACACACTAAAATGCTAACATTAAAATGAACACATTAAAATGCAAACATTAAAATACACACATTAAAATACACACATTAAAATGCTCACATTAAAATGCACACATTAAAATACACACATTAAAATACACACATTAAAATACACACATTAAAATACACACATTAAAATACACACATTAAACACGCAAATGACGTCATAGCACGAATCGCCTATGTTAGCCAAAACTCTTAAGTTTCTTTGATTTAATAACCGCGCGTGACAAAACTGATAATTTTTTTCCCCTTTCTTAAAAGTAAAATTAATAAATATAATTGATTGCTTTTTTAAAGTGTTAATAAAACTCAAACATTTTTGCTTTGTATTTTTAACATTTAATAAGTTGTTACTTTTTAAATTCCAAAATTATACTGTGCACCCTAGATTGAAGCCTACATTATTGAGCATATTAGATATCTATATTTTTTGTTGTATAACTTAAAACTTCTTGTGTTTCAAATTAAACACTTCTCCCCCAATCCGTCTCTTTACTACAGATATTTGAAAGTCACCTCAGAAAACCATATATTTGTCTGCTTCCTTATAATTCCACACAGTGGGTCTGTCCCCGTACTATCTATTCCACCGGCCTGCATCTTACCAGCAGAACACACCAAAGAACCAACCAACCAAACTGCCTATTAAAAAACCAACCAACCAACCCACCTTAAAAAAAACAACCAAAAAGTAAATTAGCTGCGAACAAACCGACCCGGCCACCAATTAACTCACATACCAACCAACTCACCAACCTACAAAACCAAACCAAGTCAATTAATAAACCATTCAGCCTACCTGAGTGCCTAACTTCCTACCAATCTACCAATCTATAAAAAGAAGTAGTCTAAAACAGAGAATTAATTCGTTTCAATTCGCTGTCAACTTTTGTTAAAAAGTCAATCTGGAATGCCCTTTAAACTGTCCCATCGAGGCTCCAGATTCCTTAATATTTTCTTAACATAAATAATTCCTTAAGTGACTTTTCACCCTAACGAGGTGCCGACCTGGGTCCAAAAACACAATCTCTCTGTTATCTGTTAAGTGACCCAAATATAGGATACGAGAAGGTGTTAACCGCTGTGACAGGTTTGTTGATGAAAGGCATGTTATTGTCCAGTCTTGCATAAGGTTGATAGGTGTTTCATTAATTCCAAACTTTTATCTCCCACACCCTGTACCTTCTGACTGCCACCTCTACCCCTTACATTATAACAAATGTAATTCCAATCCCTTATATTCACAAAAAGTCGCCTAATCCCCATAAACTCAACCAAGTGTAACAGCACCCCCATAAAACAACCAACTGTGACACCACCCCGATAAACTCAACCAACTGTAACCCCACACTCATAAAAAAAACAAAAAACCCCAATGTTGCACCTCTCTTATCAATCCAACAAACTGTAATCCCACCCCCCCCCCTTTTACACCCAGCCACCAGAAAAACCTAGCCCCCTGAACCCAACCAACTGTAACCCCACCCCAAAACCCAACCAACTGTAACACCTACCATATAAACCCAACCAACTGTAACCCCACCCCATAAACCCAACCAACTGTAACCCCTACTCTATAAACCCAACCAACTGTAACCCCTACCATATAAACCCAACCAACTGTAACCCCCACCATATAAACCCAACCAACTGTAACCCCACCCCATAAACCCAACCAACTGTAATCCCACCCCATAAACCCAACCAACTGTAACCCCTACCATATAAACCCAACCAACTGTAACCCCTACTCTATAAACCCAACCAACTGTAACCCTTACACTATAAACCCAACCAACTGTAACCCCACCCCATAAACCCAACCAACTGTAACCCCACCCCATAAACCCAATCAACTGTAACCCCATCCCATAAACCCTACCAACTTTAACACCATTCCCCACAACTCCCAACCCACTGTAACCCCACCCACGTACGCCCACCCCACTGGAAAATCTCAACACTCTTTTTGCAACTGAAACATTCTCAGCGTCAAAGGCTGCATGGCTAATCACTCATCAGTTAATTGTTAAATAAGAATTATTTTAAACCTAAATTCATCTGTTATTTTGAGAGTCATTGTTTAAATTTAGTACCGGCTTTTATTATTAAAAAAAAAAATAAAACTAAAAAAAATTATTTAAAAAAAAAAGACCAAAGAAGCTTACGAAACAAATTGAATTTTCACGGGGTGTAACGAAAAATTAATTAAAAGGCACTTATAATAAAATAATGGTGGTGAGGACAAAGCGTTGACCAGTTGCATCGATAAAAAAAATTCTGTAAATATTAAATCGATGTTGATAATTTTTTGTCCTTTCTAAGTAATGAAGGAGATTTTTGTGTTGCTTTAGGGCGCCAAAAAGTTGAAAAAACCGAAAAAAACCCCGAATGTCAAACAAATCTTTGTTGTTAAAGGCACCCTTAGTGTCATATGTATGCAAGAGCTAAGGTTGGGGGGGGGGGGAGAGCCGCCAATACCACCAGACTTAGTCTGTCACAGACTGCGCAGCATTTTCAAATATCAAAAAGTTGAAAAAACCCAAAAAAACCCCGAATGTCAAACAAATCTTTGTTGTTAAAGGCTCCCTTAGTGTCATATGTATTCAAAAGCTAAGGGTGGGGGGGGGGGGGAGAGCCGCCAATACCACCAGACTTAGTCTGTCACAGACTGCGCAGCATTTTCAAATACTCTCTTTTTAAAAGTATTTTTAACATAAATTAATATATTGACAATAACAAAACAATGGATCATATTGCAATGCTTTGGTGTCAGTCAGAAAATAGAGAGAGAGAGAGAGAGATAGAGAAAGAGAGATAGAGAAAGAGAGAGAGGGGGGGACAACAAGGACGGTTTCTACACAATCCAATGAAGTCCGACTGCTTCACAAACAATTACCACTGCATTGAATTACCGCTTGTGACACGTGACGTTGACACCTAGACCGGAGTCGGTCTCACACGCAGACAGGAGTCGGTCACGCGGATTCTACTATAAAGCACCACATCCACCGTGTATGATTTATCCATAAACCGTACCTAAAGAACGCTCAAGGTGAGTCTTAAATCGTGTATCTGTTGATTCGTTGTTTTTTTTTTTAAAATTGTTGAACACTCTTTTTGCTAAGTATAATGTTCTTTACTGTAGCTTTCTTTAAAACAAATTAATTTAAAAAAAAAAATGTTTTGTTGAATGAGTCTGTGGATTTCCAGAATCTTCTCCGTCGTGGCTAAAAGGGTTTGTTCTTTGATTGGCTGAAATCTCTTAATAGAACATCTAGGCCAAGCTCTCAAAAGCTGTTCGGTACTTCTACGTTATTGTGAGCTGAAATAGTGGCTCTTAACCTTAAACATGTTTACAACTTTGTTTTACAAAAGATTTTACACAAAAAAAAACCAACCCAAAAATTGATACTGCTATATGAATTCGGAGATACATTGTTAGAAGCAATGTTCTTCAGAAGCATTGTCTAAAATTAATAACATTACGCAGACCGATGTGACATTTTCCGGTCTTAGACACGAAAAACCCTATACAAATTCAACTCGTGCTGATTTCTTTCTACCAATAAAAAGATAGTTATATCGCTCCGTTTGACTTTCTCGGTATGAAGAATCCTTAACAAACATGATGAATTTCTTACCAAGTGTACCTTGAAATCATAACGTATTCATTTCGTCATTGAAAACTATTGAATCATCACAGCAGAAGTTTCAGCTGGCGGTAAGCGTTTTATTATTTTTTTCGCCGATCCATCTTAGGCTCACTGCACCAAAATGAAAGTCTCCACACAAGCAACCTCGTTGGCTCTACTTGCCCTGACAGCATTGGTGCTGTGTCAGAATGTCGTCAGCCAGGACGTAGTGAGTGAAGCGGAAACTGAAGTGAAAAATGAAGTCATAAACGCTGCTGATATAGTCTGCCAGGTATGTTCAAATATGGGTTGAAGGCAGTAGTCTGCAATTGTTTGGCTCCTTTATAATAAATTCGCTTTGGTTTTTTTGGGTGGCCGGCTGGCCAAATTTTCGGACGGCTAACTGACCCACTAACCGTTAACATATCGAGCAGAAAACTCGCACATAGACTCGTTGTCGATGACAACAGATTCTTTCAAATTTGCATTCGCACCCCAGAACCCAAGCCAAAGAGTTTTTTCCCTTTTTTTCAAGCGGGGGGACATGAAAGGAAATTCCCGATAATTGCGCTAAATGGGATTCTTGCAGTAAAATTCGCAAGTGCGTTTGGTGCGTAATATTTTCCTTGTTCTTTTTCTGAAACAGTTGTTGAAATAAATCTGCGTTGTAATAGCGGCTGTGTCATTAGACTATTATTATCAATTAAGGAGTGCGATATCATATAAACCCAACCAACTGTTGGAACCAGCTCCCCTTCCATATACGTCATAGTGAAACCTCGTCCAGTTTCAAAAAGTCCCTTAAAACTCATCTGTTTAGGTCCGCCTATGACCTGTGATGCACCCTCCTTGCCCTACCTCATTTTCTGTTTCGGCTTAATCCTGAAGTGTCAAAGTGTCCTCTTTTTATAGCCATTTTCATTGTTTCTATAGAATAGTAGTTACTATCCTAGTGTCTCATTTTTATTTTACTTAGTTTACATGTTTTAATAATTGTAAAGCGCTTAGAGCTTTATGATAAGCGCTATATAAAAATGCCTAAATAAATAAATAAATAATAAATATCAAAGTGCAGTTGCGAGCCCTGATGATGGAGTGGGGAGCACTATTTGGGATCCTCATAAAGTGCGTTACTTGAATGCGTGTTTTGTCTAATTTTAAGCCCCGCCCCTCATTGCGCAAAATTACATTTTATGAAAGATTTACAGATTAAAAAAAAAACACTTTGTTTTTAGGGGTCGTGTATTCGTTGCTTTATTTGAATGAAGAGCCATTTCATAAATTATATTGGCTGGGGGTATATTTAGTGAGCCTGCAAATGTCGGAGTGTCAGGAGGGCGAAAACACATACAGCAACTGTGGAACTCTATTTTCCGTTATTGGATACACAATGTGTTCATTATGATAAAAAAAAAAAATTGACTGCATAATATAATGTTATCATATGTTCAAAAAACAGCTTCTGAAATTAAAACACAGTAACTTTCATTTAAACTTATAATAAAATTAAATAATGCAGGCAATATTTTTTTTTTAGAATGAGCACTTTGTATATCCAATAGCGGAAATAGACATATTACTAATTTATTAATTGAAAGAGGAGTGTGCTGCGAAGCAGCCGAGGGGTACCGACCAAAGTTAATAAGCGATGTATTCGGTAATTGATTAGAAAATAATAGAATTGATTGGAAGCTATAACATCCAATAAGATGGCGGCTATTGCGATAACATTCTTTAAAAATAGAACAGGTAACAACGCAGTTCAGAAAAGAAAAGTGTTAAGCTTTAAATAAACCTTGTTCGATTTGAGACGACAATTTTATGTGGATGCAGAATATGACTCTGTATGTCATCATGCTACACCTTCATACGAACATAATATGTCTCTGTAGGTCATTATGCTACACCTTCATACGAACATAATATGTCTCTGTATGTCATTATGCTACACCTTCATACGAACATAATATTATGTGTCTGCCATTATACTTTACCTTCATACGAACAGAATATGTCTCTGTATGTCGTTAGGCCACATACGAACATAATATGTCTCTGTATGTCATTACGCCACATATATATACGAACAGAATATGTCTCTGTTCGTCATTAAGATTTACCTTTATTCCACATCCAGGCATTTTCGCCTGATGAAGACAACCAGACCAACCCTCAGCCCGCCAAACGGGGATTCTTCGATAAATTATGGGATGACGTTAAAGATACGGTCGTGGGGACCGCTGTGAAAAATGCTTTAGAATCCGTGGGGAAGAGGGACCCAAAGCCCTGGAAAAAGGTGCGTATAAAAGTACCCCAGATCACAAGCAACTTGTCGCAAGTAAAAAAAACATACCTTGATAATATAAATACTTGTTTAAAGGAAAAATGTGTTAACATTTCATTCGAGGATAAAAAAAACGGATCCAAAACTGAAGGAAAAGCTACGGATTGGTCGAGGAACATTTTAAAGTTGTTTCACGTTGATTGGTACAGACGTCGGCGACCGGTTCGATGTTGTTGTGTCACGTTGATTGGTACAGACGTCGGCGACCGGTTCGATGTTGTTGTGTCACGTTGATTGGTACAGACGTCGGCGACCGGTTCGATGTTGTTGTGTCAAAGCAGGATTTCTGATGCCGTCGGGAAGGAGGGGGGCACTGTTTAAAAGAAATTTAGTGTACTTTAATTTTGTCTTCCCGCGTATCACTGATAATCGACACGTGTGCCAACTCTGGCACGGGTGCTGTAGGGTGCCACCCCCGACACGGATGATGTAGGGTGCCACCTATTACAAAGGATGCTGTAGGTAGCCGAACTAATGGGTTATACATTCGCAAAAGAGAATTGATACATTCACTAAAGAGAATTTGATAGATTCACAAAAGAGAATTTGATACATTCACTAAAGAGAATGTGATACATTCACAAAAGAGAATGTGATACATTCACTAAAGAGAATGTGATACATTCATTAAAGAGAATGTGATACATTCACTAAAGAGAATGTGATACATTAACTAAAGAGAATGTGATACATTCACTAAAGAGAATGTGATACATTTACTACAGATAATGTGATACATTCACTAAAGAGAATGTGATACATTAACTAAAGAGAATGTGATACATTCACTAAAGAGAATCTGATACATTTACTACAGATAATGTGGTATATTCACTAAAGAGATTGTGATACATTACTAGAGATAATGTGGTACGTTCACTAAAGAGAATGTAATACATTTACTAAAAAAAATTCGATACATTTACCATGTAGTCATTATATTTTATCATAATGAACACATTATATGTTAAATCGCGGAAAGAGACCTATTATGTAATAATTGAAAGGGAAGTATGCTGCCACGTAGTCGCAAAATACCGACCGCTGGTTTAGCGTGGTATTCATAAATTAGCGATATATTCGTTCATTGAATTGAGATGATACAATTGTGCGAAGCAAGACAATTAAATACGATGGCGGCTACTGCAATGACGATCTTTCAAAATACAAGTAACACGTGGTTCAGAAAAAAAAATGTTTCATTTGAGACGGTGATTTGATGACGATGCAGAATATGTCTCTTGTATGCCTTTATACTACATTTATACGAACAGAATATGTCTCTTGTATGCCTTTATACTACATTTATACGAACAGAATATGTCTCTTCTATACCTTTATACTACATTTCTACGAACATTTTATGTCTCTGTATGTCATTAAGATTTACCTTCATACCCATCCAGTCATTTTCCTCTGATAAAGGCGACCAGACCGAGCGCCAGCTCTCCAGGCGGGGGTTCTTCAGTAAATTATGGGCTGACGTCAAAGGTGTGGTCGTGGGAACCGCTGTGAAGAATGCTCTACAGGGCCTGGGGAAGAGGGACTCAAAGCCATGGAACAGTGTAAGTATGAAAAAGTACTCCAGGTAACAAACAACTTGTTGCAACAACAAAAATGTCTTTATATTATCAACATTTGTGTAAAGGCAAGAGGTGTTAACGTTTCATAAGGGTATAATGATATCATTCGAGTAGAAAAAAAAAACTGATCCAAAACTGATGGAAAAGCCATGGATTGGCCAAGGAAAATTTTAAAATTATGTCACGTAGATTGTAACATAGGCCGGCAACCGTTTGATGTCATTGTGTCAAAGCAGGATTTCTGATGCAATCTGTTTGGGGGGGGGGGAATTTAAATACATTTATTGTATTTTAGTTTTGTCTTCCGCGTATCATTGATAATCGACACACTTTGCCAACTCTGACACGGATGTTGTAGGGTGCCACCTATGACACGGATGATGTTAGTTGCCGACCTAATGAGTTAGAATGTAATACATTCACAAAAGAGAATCCATATATATTTTCACTAAAGAGAATGTAATACAATTACTAAAAAAATGTGATACATTCTAGTGGTGGAGAAACAGGACTGAGCTGTACGAGAAGTCAAGGGACGCGAAGGACGCCGAGGCGCCGTCGGGCTTCTGTGACCCCGAGTACCTGAATCAGATCGAGACACTGGAGCAGGCTCTGGAAGTTCTGGGGACGATCACCAGCTTGGTACAGTCGTTGAAAAAATGCGTTTAGCATTTGGAAGAGCCTAATATACAACTGGGGACACCTAGCCTTATACCTTGAATTTAAAGTATGCCTTGAATTTGAGCGCTGAGATGTTAAAACTATGACCTTTCTTCCGATTTATAAACAAAAAATATATGTATATTAATCGCTTAAGACTCGTTTCATTTTATTTTATTGTTCTTAATTAACATCAAAACGTCCCTTTCTAAAAATTAATAACTAAACAACATGCCTGGTAAAACAAAAATGCTTGATACTAATTTTGGTTTTTTCACGCGTTCACGCGTTTTCAAATAATAATATCAATGAAATAAATAAAAAACTAAATCAATTTTAAAAAAACCCCACAGAATTATGTTAATAAATAAATAATAGAAAACAAATTCATTAAACGAAACGTAAACAAACATCCTTCGGGCAAAACTATTGATCTAAAACTTCACCAACATATCTAAAAGAAAACAAATGTAATGCATTTTTAAAAAAAATCAAATATTCCATTAAATCCCAAATAGTAGAATTAGCTAAAAAAATAATTTCATTCGCTCAAATGAGATATTAAAAGAACGCGGCTGAGTCAAATGTTTAAAACTATTGACAGTGTTAACAAATGCTAACGTGTTTAGTATATTTTGACGGAGTTTTTCTGTGGGTTATCCTTTTGAACCAAGTTTGATAGAGTTAGCAACCGTTGAGAGTGTTGCACATTGTTGACAGCATTTTAAAAGTTGACCGGGTTTAAACAAATGTTGACAATGTTTCCAAATGTTCACAATGTTGACATACGCTGACAGTGTTTACAAAAAAAAAATGTTAACAGACTCTACACATGCGGACAGTGTTTACATTATACTGACAGTGTTTACAGGCACCGACAGTGTTTACACATGCTGACAGTGTTTACATGCACCGCCAGTGTTTACACATGCTGACAGTGTTTACATGCACCGACAGTGTTTACACATGCTGACAGTGTTTACATGCACCGACAGTGTTTACACATGCTGACAGTGTTTACATGCACCGTCAGTGTTTACACATGCTGACAGTGTTTACATGCACCGACAGTGTTTACACATGCTGACAGTGTTTACATGCACCGACAGTGTTTACACATGCTGACAGTGTTTACATGCACCGACAGTGTTTACACATACTGACAGTGTTTACATGCACCGTCAGTGTTTACACAAGCTGACAGTGTTTACACACGGTGACAACGTTTAAAAACACCAACAAGGCTTACGACATGCTGACAGTGTTTACATGCAATGACATTGTTTACAAATGCTGACAGTGTTTACAAATGCTGACTGTGTTTACAAATGCTGACTGTGTTTCAAAATGCTGACTGTGTTTACAAATGCTGGCAGGACTTGCAGGCGCTTACAGTGAATGCGAGATTTAAAAGTGTGCACACAGGTTGACAATTTGCAAAGAAAAGATTGGCTGGAAAAGATTGTTTAGCTTGCTCAATTTATTTATTTTTCCGGCATCCATCGGGTCACAATGTGACGATGGTGTAGACTTGTCCATCCCAATGTGACGATGTGTAGACTTGTCCGTCCCAATGTGACGATGGTGTAGATTTGTCCGTCCAATGTGACGATGGTGTAGACTTTTCCGACCCAATGTGACGATGGTGTAGACTTCGTAGGACTAAAATCAAAAGGCCTAGGATTTTTTCTTTAGGAGGATACGCTGGCCCCAATACCAAACACATGATTATGAAGAAAGAAGTTTTCTCCTTCGTCAAGCTTACATTTATTTTCGCAGCACTCGCTATTCAGTTTTTTTTTTTTTAAATTTGTATTTCTCAATTGAGATACAAAATGTACAAAAGCTGCTGGTCTATATACAGGTATTAAATCAGAAACAACCTCCCCCTAATGAAGAAATTAAAGATAATGCATCACCTGTTAGTACTCTCAAGAATAAATTGGCGTCAATATCAAAACAAAATAAAAGGGAGACAAGTGGTGGTGGTCATAACGCTAGAATTAATAGTGTAAATATCTTTCCTGTTTCGAAAGTTTGATTTAAAATTAAGCAGGAATACTTAATAATCTAAGATCAATCACAATCTAACACGATCACATACTAAACACGTAGCATATAAATAGCAAATAATAAAAACCATAGTAAAACAACATTTTAAATTATGCACAGATTAAACAACCCATTACAACAAACTTGTTTGGTATAAATCCTGCATATATGATTTTTTTTTTCTGCGACTTAGTGATGGCTATAGATCTAAGGAGATCGTTGCATCATATGTTGTTCATCTGCTCACTCTCCCTACAATACATGCCCCTATCATAAGAGTAGTAGTCACTTACCAGAAGAGCGGAGAACCTGCTCAATTCACGGGAGAGGAAAATACTCAGACAATTATATTGCACAGTGATAGACAATGATATATTCGAAGAATCGGTACAAACCAAGAGTTATATCTAAACAAAGATTCACCCATAGCCACAGCAATTTAAAAAAAAAGACAGAATGCGCTGGGCCGGATATATTGAAATGATACCATATTGTAGAGCAGCAAAAGTGATATACAGGCAGAAACCAAGGGGTAGACGGCCCACCGTTCGTGTAGGACTAAGATGGATCGACGATGTAGAGAAGGATTTGCACCACTTGGGGGGTTCGCGCATGGAAGTAGAAAGCCATGGATCGATCCGAATGGAAGGATGTGGTGGAGCAGGCAAGGGGCCTTCTTGGGCTGTAGCATCACTGATGATGATGGTCTCCCACCCCTTTCACCCCCAAATCTCACAACCACAAACAAATTTCCACGCCCTTGAACTATATTAATATTCTAATTTCCTATATTTGCTATATCATCTAATTCCGTAAAACAAAAGAAATTATTAATCATCAAACGCACTTGAAGTATTTTTACCAATCTTATTGAGCGCAGTCATCGAGAATTTTATTTCGTGAAATCAGTGGCATCATCTTTTCTTCATCTTCCCCTTTAAAAACAAGGGAAAAAAATGACGTGTCGGGGTTGGTTGGTATTGGGGGTTTGCGCTAAAAATTTGATAAATGTTTTGTCATCGGCAGTGTGCATACATGTAAAGTTTCAGATCGAAAGGTTGACGGGAAGTGGGTCAGTTAGCCGCCAGAAATTTTTTTGCCGCCAACCCAGAAAGAAACACACGAACGGAAGTGAAGTAAATATAAAGGATTTAAAATTGTATCAATGAGAGATGACGCGAAATTGAAAAAAAAAAAGATCATTTCTATCATGTAGCACGGTCCACTTGTCCACTTTTTGATCTACTCCCCAGTTCACTGCAGCATTCACCCCTAAATATGGTTGCACCGATTCATTGGCAAATAATCTGTAATCGGCCTGATCGGCCATTTTGCCGTTTTATCGGAAACCAGCCTCTCAGGCCGATTTATCTGCTAATCGGTCTACCAAAAATACTGTCCGGACATAGATATTATGTAATGTGAATCTTGATAATTTTAATTAAGAAATGTCATGTTTAATGGCTATTTGCGTAAATCTCTTCCGAGACCAGAGATCTGCTGTTGTAAAACATTCGCCTCATTGAAGGTTTTGTGTGTCAGTCTTGTGAGGTTGTCAGTGTTTATACAATGACACCGACTCAAAATAACTTTACGATTTTTTAAAAAAACCTGAGACTTCAGGACTTAACTAAAAAAAGTGTTACGGAGTGCGCTCTTTTGAAGCGATAGCGCCAAAATTATGGAACCGTTTGCCTGAATCTGTGAGGGGAATTCAAAATGATAAAAAAAATCATTTAATAAACATTTTAAAACTTTTCATATTAAATAAACTTAACTAAACCAGAGCGCAGTGAGCATGCTAAAGTGTCAGGGATACCAGCGCTACATGAATATCAAATCAAATACAAATCAGATCACCGTGGAGTGCAACGATTTTTGTCCATCTCCCCTCGCCTCACCCCAAAGCTACAAAGAAACAAACAAAGAAACTATGTTGTGGGTCGCAAATCCTCCCCCTCAACATAAAGAAAAGGCCCCCCCTCCCCTCCCCTCAACATAAAGAAAAGGCCCCCTGCCCTCAACATAAAGAAAGGCCCCCCTCCCCTCAACATAAGGAAAGGGCCCCCCTCCCCTCAACATAAGGAAAGGGCCCTCCCCTCAACATAAAGAAAAGGCCCCCCTCCCCTCAACATAACGAAAAGGCCCCCCTCCCCTCAACATAAAGAAGGGGCCCCCCTCCCCTCAACATAAAGAAGGGACCCCCTCCCCTCAACATAAGGAGGGGGGTCCTCCGCAGCATGGGCCCCCATGGGCTACCAGCTCCCTCACCCTCCTCTCTACGTTAGGGCCTCTGCAACCAATAACGTGATCATGAAATCCACATCAGGCAGCATATGTTACAATACACTACAGTTTCTGTTGTTTGAACTATCTTTTTTTAAAAAAAAAAGAAACCTCTTCACTAACAGTTAAACAAAGGTTTTTTCTTATAAATCTTTTTTTTTTAAAAATGTGATTTCGAGCGATGTGGGAGTGGGGCTGAAAATTTGACAAAACATGCATTCAAGTAGAGCACTTTAGAAAAATTCTAGTTAGTGCTCCCCTTCCGCCCCCCCCCTATAAGGCCCGGAACCGCACATTTCTGGGCGCCCCTGAACTATATTAATATTCTAATGACCAACCCACTTTTTCAAAAAAAAATAAAAAAATATCTGTTTCACCAACTATTTCAAAGAAACGAAAAAAATAGGACGCACCAAACGCACTTGCGATAATTTTTGAGAATCTCATTTAGTGCAGTAATCGTGAAATCAGGGGTATGATATTTGAGTCATCTTCCCCTTTGAAAAAAAAGAGGAAAAACTAATTTGTGGCGGGTAAGGTGAGGCGGAAAATTTGATAGAATGTGCTTTTATTGGCTAAGAGTCTTTGCGCAAAATTTCAGCTCGATAGGCTGACGGGAAGTGGTTTAATTAGCCTTCCCAAGGCTTTTCACATACCCAGCCAGAGAAAAACACACTAGGAAAAAAAAAAGCGAAGTTAATATAAATTATTTTTAAAAAGCACCTGAATGAATTTAAAGTTTTTCACATGATTGGCAATTTTATTTTCATTGAAGTTTTTTAATTGTTTACTACACTGTATAATGCTTGTCTGAATTACAACACAAAAAAAAAAAAAAAAAAAAAAAACACACAAAAAATACATTGATAGGCTGGGTATTCTTTTAAACTGTTGTGATGATCTCCTAATCTTGTTATAGCTGATTCATTTCCTTTTGTAGCGTAGTTCACTCTAAGCTGAATCTACCGCTGTCAGAAAATTACTTATAATGTCCAGAGATCTCTTAGCGCCATCAGTCGACCGTGTCATCGATCCAACATCCCGCGCTTGCACCAGGCTTTCGACAGCTGAGCGCCTGAGGGCCAAGTAACTGTCCAGCGCGTCTCGTTTCCTTCCAAAAAACCAACTTATGCCTGTCGATATAATCTGCTGCTTGTTCTGATCCCAGAATTGTTTGGCACTGTTCTTGAAATTTCCCCAGGTGTCGGAGAGCCAGCCACGCCTGTATAAGTTCGGTGCCCGCTTCTCGCCTTTGAACAACTGGAAGGAATGAAACAATTCTAACATTGTGAAAAGAAATTTAACAGCCAGTCCACCACCACCCAGCCAGCCACGAATAAAAGCGAGGTTAATTTAAAAGATAACAAAAAAAAAAAAAAAAAAAAAAAAAGGGAGTTTAATTAAAAAAAAAAAAAAAAAAAAAAAAAAAAAAAAAGATAAGATAAGATTTCGAAGCTTAAGACTATTTTTTTTTTCAAACTTAATGTAGGCTATGTCTAAAACATAATATGAACACACTGTATTTACTATGAATACTCACAGCGTAGTGAAACACATTGTTTTTGTAATAGAACATGTTTCACATTAACCTAACAACATAGGACATGATATTTCAACTTGACGTAACACTGTTAATAGTTAAAATAGGTAGGTCGCCCCCCCACCCCCTTCGTTATGACGCATCGCTCATATGTTTTACGATCCTTATAAGGATATTTACCCCCTTAGATTTTTCGCATTTAAAATGTAATTTTCAAAACATAGTAAGTGAGTGGCTTTACTTATTATTATTTTGTGGTCCAGTTTTATTGTTAAATATGGAAATTGTTGTTGCTGTGGTTGTCACAATTCTCTTTCATCCCCGTACTGTGAAAATGTAAAAGTTCTGTTCAATTCTCGCGGTCTATGCTACATAACGAACGGTGGAATACTTTCGGTAGGCACTTTGAGATTTTAGTGGGTGGGGCTTTCTTCCAAAAATTGAAGTAGGTCAAATTTCTCAAAAAAAAATTCAATGGTCTGGGAGCTGTCTCTATTGTCTAGGAACTGTCTTACTTGTCAAGCAACTGTTTCAATTGTCTAGCAATGTCTCAGTTGTCCAGAGTCTTTCTGAATTGTCTAGGATATGTAAATGTATTTTGATATTTCCAAACATCCATAAGTTCAAAAGTGACCTCACGTGTGGAGAATCAATACACTATTTTGTCCATGGTGCGTCTTTCGTGGTTGCTCAAGGAGGCGTCAAATAGAAATCTATTCCGTTCGGATTATCAATAGATACTTAAGGTCTTCCTTGTTTTTTTAATGTTCGTGGCGAGTGGTACGTTGTCTAGATTTAGGTACCCTACGTCGCCTGGAAGTACGTCCCCTACGTTGTCTGGCAGTATGCACCATAAGTTGCCTGGAAGTAGGTCCCCTAAGTTGTCTAGGACTAGGTCCGCTAAGTTGTCTGGGAGTTGGTCCCCTAAGTTGTCAGCGAGTAGGTCCCCTAAGTTGTCTTGGAGTACGTCCCCTACGTTGTCTGTCAGTATGTACCATAAGTTGACTGGGAGTAGGCCCACCCCCTTTGTCTGGAAGTAGGTCCCCTAATTTGTCTGGGAGTAGGTCTCCTAAGTTATCTGGGAGTAGGTCCCCTAAGTTGTCTGGGAGTAGGTCACCCTCCTTTGTCTTGGAGTAGGTCCCCTCCATTGTCTTGGAGTATGTTCCCTGCTTTGTCTACAGTAGGTCCCCGCCGTTTGGCCTTTTAAAACAGTGAAGACTCTAAAACTTTGCAGCTGCCTTCTAACCCTTGTTACAAAGCTGATGTGTAGAATGCAGTCGAATAATCAAGAGTAGGTTAAAATCTGAAATTACTTTATTTATCAGTATACGTTGTGACATTCAGTCCTCAAAATGTCCAACAAGCCGTTACTAACGTTCCCGATAAAAACATGTTTCGATGCAGACAAAAAATAAATTAAAATTTAAATCCCATGTCATAAATATTTAGATGCACTACGCTTCAACAAAAAAAAAAAAAATCTAATACCCGGTCCCAGGAAAATAATTCAGATTCTCTCCAAGCAAATAAAATAATGTGTCTCTCCTGTTAAAGATAATCTTCAGTCTTCTATAAAGTAGATACTCTTCAATCTTCTATAAAGTAGATGATCTTCAGTCTTCTATAAAGTAGATAATCTTCAGTCTTCTATAAAGTAGATAATCTTCAGTCTTCTATAAAGTAGATAATCCTCACCGACGCTCACAAAAAAAAGTTCACATCTTTTAACAACAAAGGATTTAATCAACGCTCGGCCGCGGTCATATGTGGAGGAGTATAATTTGCGATTAAACGGATATATATAAAAGGGAAAAATACCCTGGCTCACCCACATAATTTCCCGAACATCACGATGTGACACAGCACAGTAACACCACGTAATCTTACTGTGACAGAGTTTGATTTGATTTTGTGTGTTTTGTTGTTGTTTTTTTTAAATTTTTTTTTTGAATTATAGTTTTTGGTGTATTTGCCATTGAATGCCCTTGAATGCCATTGAATGCCATTGAATGCCATTGAATGCCATTGAATGCCATTGAATGCCATTGAATGCCATTGAATGCCCTAGAATACGCTTAATATAACCAAAATCAGACACACACACAAAATCATACGAATTCAACATACGGCGTCAAGAGTATCCAGAGCCCGTTCCACTTCAGTGACCACAGCCTCGTCAATTTCCTTCTCGGATAGTTCCGCCTCTTCAGTAATGGCAGCCCCGCAGAGGACGAGGCCACACAGCTGACAGGCGAGCAGCAGAGCAAGAAGCTTCGAGGAGGACATGTTTTTTTTCTTTCTTCAAACTTCTGTCGATAAGAATAGCAATTTAAATTCATTAAATGGGATCGATAGCATTCCGAAGATTAAGGCAATACGTTTCTCTTTTCTATATTAAGTGGCTTTTTTTGTGTAATTCAGGAACAGATAATTTTCAAAGTTACATTTTTTTAGAAAAATACTCAGTTATTAAATTATGAATTTTTAGCATCTATTATATCCAGTTATTGTGGATTAGTCACGAAATTAGATCGTGATTACGTTAGCGGTAGCTAGAATGAAGTTTTAAAACGAAAAAAAACCAACAATTATTTTTGACAAAGACAATTTTCGATTTGAGTAATAGCCTTGACTTGAACTGTGTACTGTCTGAAATGAGGAAGATTTGCTTATTTCATCAGCCTCACTCTCTCGTCCTGGCCTTTTTTGATCCGATGACAAGACTTGGTCAAGACGACTGGAAATGGTCCAGCAGATGACCAGCAGTATGTCAATGGCATACAGGAAAAAAGATAACACAAGTGTTGCAACATTTTAGAAATGTTTTAGGATTACCTATTTGTTTAAAAATAGCACTGGTTATTGAGTCACCAAACTCGGCAGCTGACGTTAAAATTATATATGAAAATAACGGTAGCATCAATGTTAGCTCACACGGTAGCCTCTATGTTAGCTCACACGGTAGCCTCTATGTTAGCTCACACGGTAGCCTCAATGTTAGCTCACACGGTACCCTCAATGTTAGCTCACACGGTAGCCTCTATGTTAGCTCACACGGTAGCCTCAATGTTAGCTCACACGGTAGCCTCTATGTTAGTTCACACGGAAGTCTCAATGTTAGCTCACACGGTAGCCTCAATGTTAGCTCACACGGTAGCCTCAATGTTAGCTAACACCATTCTTATAAATGTATCCTAAAAATGACGTAGCTTTTGTAATGCTCTAATAGTATTTATTTGAATAGTTTCTTTTCCTACAGACCACAGGATTTACAATGAATAAAGTCACATGACAACTGATTCGATGCGTTATTTTTAAAGTCTTCAAACTGCAGCCGCATTGGGCCAAGGAAATGAGTCTTCAAACTGCAGCCGCATTGGGCCAAGGAAATGAGTCTTCAAACTGCAGCCGCATTGGGCCAAGGAAATGAGTCTTCAAACTGCAGCCGCATTGGGCCAAGGAAATGAGTCTTCAAACTGCAGCCGCATCGGGCCAAGGAAATGAGTCTTCAAACTGCAGCCGCATCGGGCCAAGGAAATGAGTTATCATTCAATTATACAGTTATTAAAAAAATTCCAATCAACTTTTTACGTGCAATGTCCAAATTGTTTACGTGGTCTTTTATATTTTATTTCAAAATACTGTGACCCCCCCCCCCACCCCCAGAGAAACTTGCAGACGTACAGTAGGATCGTGACACGCAAGTGCGTCAGGACACAACCGTTTCAAAGACCCCTGGACTCAACGCCAGGTCGATCACAGACAACCAGAGCAAGTAGGTGAGCCCTCTTACCTGATTCAACGAGGTCGGCTGAGAACTCGGATGGGAGTACAGAAATGTTGAAGGCAGGCTGTCATTTTATTGCACTAGGGTGTGAGAGTGTGTTTAGCTGGAGGCGTAACCTTTTGAATGTACCATTGTGTCATGATCCACCCAAGTGACAACACTGTTACCACTCGAGCCTGTGTCAGTCGCGCGACATTGTAATGTATGAACAAAAAAGTAACATAAAAAAATGTGTGTTTTTCTATTACAAAACTAGTTAAAGCATGCACCACAGGCTAATGCCGTAGTTTGCTCTTACTTTGATGGTGATATTCACCACAGACAAAAGCCGTAATTTTCTCTTACTGTGATGGTTGCTTTCACCAGTTACGAAAGCCGTAGTTTGCTCTTATTGTGATGGTGGTATTCACCACAGACAAAAGCCGTAGTTTGCTCTAATTGTGATGGTGGCATTCACCACTTACAAAAGCCGTAGTTTGCTCTTATTGTGACGGTGGTATTCACCACAGACAAAAGCCGTAGTTTGCTCTTATTATGACCGTGGTATTCACCACAGACAAAAGCCGTAGTTTGCTATTACTATGATGGTGGCGTTTACCACATTCAAAAGCCGTAGTTTGCTCTTACTGTTAGGGTGATATCACCACAGACAAAAGCCGTAGTTTTCTCTAACTGTGATGGTGGCATTCACCACAGACAAAAGCCGAAGTTTGCTCTTACTGTGATGGTGGTATTCACCGCAGACAAAAGCCATAGTTTGCTCTTACTGTGATGGTGGTATTCACCGCAGACAAAAGCCAAAGTTTGCTCTTACTATGATTATGGTGACTCTTTAAGGGGCGTTTTGGAAGATTACAGTGCAAAAGATAGGGGAGGTCTGTACGATCAGTAAGGGTTTCCAAATAAAGAGAATCACGTGCGTGTTCTATAGAGGGTTCTGCATTTGTCCACAAGAAGTCTTTGACAGGCCTCACCGAAGCTAACCATCAGCCAGACGTCCATTCGCCGATTTTTTAAGGACATATATGTATTTTGGTAATCTTATACGTGGTGGACAACGCTTGATCAAATCAGATATGAGAGCCAGGATGACGTACCGAGGAGCAAGCTTGGCTATGGCGTACCAGGATCAAGATTTTAATATGAACGTTTGGTCCTCACAAAAACAAAACAAAAACCCACCTCCACTAACTGGTCGATCAGACTTTCGATTCCAGAATCGTTTTACTGGCTGTCGTCTTTCTAAGCCTGTCTCGGTATCGTTCTGTCTCGGTATCGTTCTGTCTCGGTATCGTCCTGAAATCTGTTGGTTTTCTCCCTTACACGTTCACCCACTCCGATTACTTAACTATGAAGTAAAATAATGCTAAACCAAGAATACTCCTTCCTTCTTCGAGAGACCCATTGCCAATAGGTGTACAACGCAACTTACTTTCCACTTCTAGGAATAAGACGGCGGCTGGAGAAATGCGCCAATTATAAATTACATATACGCCTACAAGATGTTGGAATTTCAGCACTGCTAATTTTGGCGCACACTGTAAATGAAACAGAAATTGCTAATACAATTCGTTATAGTAACAATGATAATATGTTACTACAAGAGCCTCGAACTGACCGCTATCATTTATATTATTTATTTACATAAATAGAAATGTAAAATAATATAAAATTATTTTTATCTGGATCCACATTTAGCATGCCGCGTTGAACAAATGTAAACCCATTTTTCTATGAGTGTGAATTTTTTCTATCAGAATTAATTTTTTTTTCGAAACATAATTATTCTTAAATATTTAGGTTAAACAATGTCGATATTTCTTAGCTATAAAATGAATCTCTCATTTATGGAATATTTATGTTTTCACGGTAAATGAGAAGTACACTTACGGCACGTGTCTAATAAAGAAATATGAAAAGTGGAACCAACACTAGGGGAGATTACTGTGGTTGTCTTTAGGTAAACCCTGATCAACCATTTCCTAACCATCATAAGGCACTAGTTGCAGGGTGCAGTGTTACGGACATCTTGTCTTTGTGGTTGCACCCCTGTAAGTTAGAAAGCACAAATGTACATTGGAGGGTCTCTTTCAGAATTTGAAAATAACATTAGAGAATCTCCTTCCAATGATTGATTGAACTACAGAATCGCATTTGAACTACAGAATCGCTTCCAATGATTAGTTGAACTACAGAATCGCTTCCAATGATTGGTTGAACATTTATCTGATACCAAGCATTGAACAGTCATCCGATTCTAGCTTTAAATAGATTGAGTAATGTACTTAATGGCTAATGCGACTATTTGCAGGAACATTTACAATATTTATTGGTGATAGCTGAACCAGGTTTTCAAAAGTGTTCCGCCTATGATGCCCCAATAATCATCTGAACATCGTTCCACCGCTGGATACTGAAGCAGGAAACGATACTAAAAATTGCGCACCCACCACCCCCACCCCCCCACTTATTTGTATACTGAAGTTGTTTGTGTTTTTATTAAACACTTTGTTTCTGTTTTCCATGACAACACCACTGAACAGGATGTAGTCACGTGATACCAGTCCAGCGAAAGACCGGCGGGGCGCTCTGAATGCAATGAATTACGTCCTAGTGAAAAGAAAATAATTACCGGCACAGATGTCGAGAGTGATATTTACTCTTGGCATTGTCACCTACGTAGCTGCCGCTAACGGAATGTCCACTATAAAAACTCCGCCGTTTAGAAAGGAATGTTGAACTCTCATACTTTCCCCAGAACCAACTGGTAAATTCCCCGAGAACCAGCTGGTAAGTTTAAATATGTAGACAACTATTTTATTATTTATTGGAGATTATAATTATTATTCATTTTTTTGTTTTGTTGTAAAAGCATGAATTACACTTTATTTTTAAAGTATTTTTTAAATTATAAATTCCTTTTTGTTTGTTTGTTCCGTCGATGGGCAAGCCAATGAATGCCTTGAAATGTCTTGTTTTGTAATAACATAGAAATTTTTTAGGTGCGATCGCTCGTTCTGTAAAGTTTTACGCAATTTTTAGAAAGTGAAATTAAGCCAGAAGGGGGAGATGTTTGATTTCGCTCACTTGCAATGTTTTAGGAACCACCGCTCAACATGAAACTGACCACACTTGCCACTGTCTTTGTTCTGCTGGTGCTGACCACATGTGTGTGCTGCCAAGATGAGCCCGGTCCGGAAATAGAGAACGAAGTGGAAAAAGAGGTTGGAAAAGAAGTGGACAATAAAATAGACAACGCCTTGGAGACGGTCTGTCAGGTGGGTCAAGGAAATGAATTGGATCATTGCCCCCCCCCCCCAAACTAGCGTAGGATTATTATAGAGAATACTAAGTAGAAATTGGGTTTAATCGTTATTAAAATAATTGCATTACATTCCATTATTTTGCATCGGCCCGTCTGAATGAGACAATGATGATATTTATGCTGGGTGAAGTCGCAAGGTTTTGTATTGTGTTAGGAGAAAAAAAAACAACTATCAACGCCCTGTCGTCGGCAGATTTCACATCGCCACGCTTCTGGTGATCTCAGTGCAGCGTCTGTAAAATGTACGACACAGCATGGCAACAAGGACGTCGATGAAGTTGCCGGAGTTTCCATTCAACCAACGTCATACCACATTCAGCCAGTGTCATACCACATTCAGCCAACGACATGTCACATTTTGTCAACGTCTTACAACATTCAGTCCATTTTACACCACATCCAGTCAATGTCATACCACATTCTGTCAATGTCATACCACATTCAGTCTATGTCATACCACATCCATTCAATGCTATACTACATTCAGTCAATGCCATACCACATCCACTCAATGTCATACCCCATTCGGTCCATGTCATACCACATCCACTCAATGTCATATCACATTCAGTCAATGCCATACCACATCCACTCAATGTCATACCCCATTCGGTCCATGTCATACCACATCCACTCAATGTCATACCACATTCGGTCCATGTCATACCACATCCACTCAATGTCATACCACATTCGGTCCATGTCATACCACATCCATTCAATGCCATATCACATTCAGTCAATGTTATACCACATCCACTCAATGTCATACCCCATTCGGTCCATGTCATACCCCATTCAGTCAATGTCATACCACATCCACTCAATGTCATACCCCATTCGGTCCATGTCATACCACATCCACTCAATGTCATACCCCATTCGGTCAATGTCATACCACATCCACTCAATGTCATACCACATCCACTCAATGTCATACGACCTACGGGAACCAATTTCCGCATTTTTTTTCCTTTTGGTGTTGACTCTCCTAGGTTTCAATCAGAGTCTTCATCACCTTGATGAGCTACCATCCAAGTGAACAAATCTCGTTCATTTCGGACTGCTTGTAACGCTGGCTGGTTTCAATCATACTAAAGCTCAAACACACTTATTTGACCTTCTCGTAAAGTTCTTTGTATTGCTACACCAGTTTGTCAAATGAGTCGGTACACCAGGTTTGATTGGTGTGTTCAAGTTCACTGCATTTAACATGGTGATTTCACATTGGTTCCCTTTGCTTCCGCACATCATTTTGTTAAATTCGTCCTTATTTTACCGTAGGCCTTTTCCCCTGATGATAACGACCAGACGGATCCACAGCCCACCAAAAGGGGCTTTTTTAGTAAAGTGTGGAAGACTGTCAAGAATGCGGCCGTGGGCTATGTTGTGAATAAGGCTATTGGGGCTATTGGCAAGAGGGACTTGAAGCCGTGGAAAAAAGTAAGTAAGAGAAAAAATATCAATAGGAAATTTGATTCTGAAACAAAGTCAGTAAGCTTAAAATTAAAATTTGAAAACTAAATAAAGGTAGAGCTAGTGTTTGTATAAGTCATACACCCAAAGAGGGAAATCCCCAACTACCCCTTTTAGCTTGATGTTTAGCGTCGGCGAGGTATTGGCCATAGTTTGTCTGTAGATTGAGCATGGTACATTTATTAATGAAGCAGTTAGTAGTAAAACAGCATCAAAAATGTTTCTTTTATGCCAGTTGGTTTATCGGGAGGATGGAGAGATCGTGTGTGTTACATCTCCCACGTTTGAGTGCTGTTTCCAAGGTTAACGGTACCACCCCTCCCGCCAGGGAGACTCTGTTTCATAATGTATTACATCTCCCACTTGTTACGGCTGTTTCCAAGGTTAACGGTACCACCCCTCCCGCCAGGGAGGCTCTTTTTCATAATGTATTACATCTCCCACTTGTTACTACTGTTTCCAAGGTTAACGGTACCACCAACCCCCCACGGAGACCCTGTTTCATAATGTATTACATCTGCCACTTGTTACGACTGTTTCCAAGGTGGACGGTACCATCCCAGCATGGAGACCCTGGCGACCCACATGGTGGAAAAACAGACCAGAGCCCGTCAATACCGTGCGAGAGTTGAAGGGCGAAGGGTCTCAAGTCGATATCTGCGACTCAGAGACTCAAAAGAATATCGCGAAACTGGAGGAGGCCATCGAAGTCCTGGGGAGGGTGACCTTCTTGGTGCAGGCGTTGAAACAATGCAATGCGCCCAGTGACAGCCCCTGAGCCCAGAACGCGGGAAAATTCATTGTTAAACATTGTGTTTTAACACTAATTTGAAAAAACAACAAGACAGGTATTCTTCATGACTTAAATAAAGATATTTCTGTGCCAAATCAACTGTTACATATTTATTACGTGTTAATTTATTCAACTTTATTTGGCTCTCTCTGAAAAAAAATTAAATAAATTCAATAAATGTTTAATACGCATTGCACACTTTAAAAGGAAACGTGAAATTACAAACTGAAAACATACAAATAACGTACACATACCATACACAAAAGCATACATAAACCATACACAAACCATAAATTAAAAAAAAATAAAAATATTTTTAAATAAACGAAAAGTACACGTTTTGCAAAAAAATGATCTCTTGTTGTTGAGACATGAAATACTTCATACATCCCACATCGTTGTGTTAAAAAAAAAAAAAAACAAAAAACAAATAAAGGAGTATAAATAAAACAATGAAAAATGAATATCTTGTACTAGCACATTGGCATGCTGAAAATTCGATCTGGTCAAACATGAGTTGAAATGCAAGTACAATTATTCTGTTCTGTTTGTTTGTTTGCTTTTTGTTGTTTCTTTTTGGCTGGGGTGTTGTGTTGTTTTTTTTTTTTGGACACAGCAGACAATCTAATACAAAAAAAAAATAAATAAAAAAATGTCTAGGTTGATATGAAACTAAAAACTAGGTATTCAGAGAACCAAAGTGTTAAACTCATAGCACAAATCATCTTCTATTCTCTGTGCTCTTTCCATTGTTAAAGTAAATAGCATCAAACAAACTAGATTGATAGTGAAATCATTAGAAACTATTACTTTGAAAAAAAACCAAGAAAAAGTAAGGTTTGAAAAATATATTTAATGTTCACAGAGAAAAGGAAAAGAAGTTTTAAGTTATTTACAGTTCGATCCAAGGACTGTGCAAACTACTAGTGTTTGCAGATGAATGTCACTCGGTGACATGTTAGAGATTTTGAAGGATTAACTGCTCTTGGAGAATTTTAGCATCAACTAATTTAAAGATTATTCATTCTAAATCATTGGATATTGGCAGTCTTTTAGCTGGTTGAACTATCAATGAAATCCTAAGAGCTGTAGTTGGTTTAACTAACAATGAAATTATCATAACTTTAGCTGGTTTAACTAACAATGAGATTCTACAAGCTTTAGCTGGTTTAACTAACAATGAGATTCTAAAAGTTTTAGCTGGTTTAACTACCGATGAAATCCTAAGAGCTTTAGCTGATTTAACTACCAATGAAATCTTAAATCCTATACTACGTGAACTATCAATTAAATTCTACGAGCTATAGCTAGTTTAACTAACAAAAAAATCTCTAGAGCTGTAGCTGGTTTAACTAACAATGAAATCTTCAGAGCTTTAAGTGGTTAAACTACCAATGACATTAAAGAGCTTTAGCTGGCTTAACTAAAAAGGAAAATCTAAGAGCTTTAGCTATTATAACTATTAATGAAATCTTATGAGATTTAGCTCGTTTAACTAAAAATGAAATTTTAAGAGCTTTAGCTGGTTCAACTAACAATGAAATTCTAAGGGCTTTAGTTGATTTAACTACCAATGAAATTAAGTCCTTAACACTAAAAATAATCTATGTTCTAATATTTAAGCTGATTTTATTTCTTTGAGAATAAAATCCAAACTGAACCTTTTAAAAAAGTTTTACCATCAAGAATTGTTTGACTGACGTTAGGATTATCGTAAGTTAAGTTTTAGCTAGTTTAACTAACAAAGAAATGTAACAGCTTTAGCTGGTTTAGCCAACAATGAAATCTTAAGATGTTTAGGTGGTTAAACTACCGATGACATTAAAGAGCTTTCACAGGTTTAATTTAAAATGAAAATCTAAGAGCTTTAGCTGGTTTAACTACTAATGAAATCTTAAGAGATTTAGCTCGTTTAACTAAAAATGAAATTCTAATTGTTTCTTCTGGTTAAACAAAAAATGAAATCTTAAGAGCTTTAGCTGGTTCAACTACCAATTAAATCTTAAGAGCTTTAGAAGGTTTAAATAACAATGAAATTCTAAGAGCTTTTGCGGGTTTAGCTACTAATGAAATCCTAAGAGCTTTAGCTGGTTTAACTAACAATGAAATCTTCAGAGGTTTAGGTGGTTAAACTACCAATGACATTAAAGAGCTTGATATGGTTTAACTACCAATGAAATCATAAGAGCCTTAACTGGTTTAACTACCAATGAAATCATAAGAGCCTTAGCTGGTTTAACTAAGAATGAAATTCTAACTGTTAAACCAACAATGAAATCTTAAGAGCTTTAGCTGGTTCAACTAACAATGAAATCTTAAGAGCTGGTTTAACTGCAAACGATATCCTAAAATCTTTTATTTATTTATTTATTTATTTAGGAATTTTTATATAGCGCTTACCTTAAAGCTCTAAGCGCTTTACAATTATTAAAAACATGTAAACTAACTAAAATAAAAATGAGACATTTAGGATAGTAACTACTATACTATAGAAACAATTAAAATGGCTATAAAACGAGGACACTTTGAAATTGAAGCCCCACCCTAGAATAATCTATGCTCTAACACGTAAAGAATAAAATCCAAACTGAACCTTTTAAAAAGTTGCACCATCAAGATTTGTTTGACAGAAGTTAGGGTTATCGTAAGTTAAGTTTGGAAATTAGGAGCCGGGAGTGGGGGGTGCGGTTTTGGAATGGAATGCACTAATTAGTTACTCTTGTTAACTTTGAAATTGTAGTTTTAGTAACCACCTTGGAAAATGGTGCCTTCAATGATTTATCTTATTGGAACACGAATCAGGTTGTCTTCCTTAGTTAATATTATTAAAATAAAAAGAGACGTGGTACACTATATCAAGTAAATGAGCTGACGTTTTCGGGGAAGTGGGTAATCTTTTTTTTTTTTTTAATAAAAGAGATATCGACATAGACAAAATTTCTGGTATGAAGACAAGTAAGAGTTTAAGAGGTTTCATAACATCAGAGGAGAAATAAACACAGCTTTAAAAGAAAGGTACAAACTTTTATGGGATTTAAACTAGTCACTTTTTCGCACACTGGTAAAGTCTGACATTATTGGGGAACACATGAATTTTGACATCTTTCAGTCAAACACCACACTGACGACATTGATGCTTTGAAAGGGTAGTGTTATCTGTCCAATGCGCCGTACTTTCCTTTGATTCCTGTACTCTGTGAGATGTGTACGGGAGGTCTCTAGCAGATTCTTTTAAATCACAATCACACACACGGAATCACCAAAAGAAAAATAAATAAATCAATATATTTCGCCCCCAGCGAGAATAAAATCACAATCCTTTTGGGATACTTAGAGAGGCAGCTTCTATTGTATCTTTGGTTATTAGATTGCATTTTTTACTATGTGTTTGTTTTGGGGGATGTTACTAAGTATTTCATGGCTTCTTGTACTTCGTCACTTCCTGTACTTCATGGTTTCATGTTCTTCATCGCTTCCTGTACTTCATGGCTTCTTGTACGTCATTGCTTTTTGTACTTTATGACTTTTTTGTACATAATGGCCAATTAATGTTCTTGGATAATTGAACTCCCCGGCTTCTTGTAAGTCATGGGCTCTTGTACTTGATGGCTTCTTGCACTTCATGCCTTCTTGTGCTTCATGGCTTCTTGTACTTCATTGCTTCTTGTACTTCATCGCTTCTTGTACTTCATGGTGTCTTGCTTTATATAATCCTTTTTTTGCTTTTATGAAATTCCAGCTCGTCGTTTAAAAGAAAAATCGTTTGGTTTGGTGCTGTTAAGGTCGTCAGAATGTGTCTGTGGTCGCTAATGAGCTGTAGTAAGACTAAGAGAGATGTGTTAGATCAGGTATGCTATGTGTGTTATGAACTCTCTGTGGAGAAGAGTGGGTGTCGACTGGATGTATAGTTCATAGGTTTATAAGAGTTACACATGATGTCTCTTGCCTTTCCAGTTTTGTTGTAACTTTGGTATGTAGCGGCATTCAAGGGAGAAGCAGTTAAAATCACTGCCAATTACAGTCTTTGAGCAATGTGTGCTGTGGGTAAAATTGCAGTTTTTTAACTATGGCATCTAACAGTACCATTTTGGGCAGATGTGATCTGATCTGTAATGGATTGAGGTAACCTCGCCTTTAAATTTAATTTCTTATGTGTGTGATGATGCCCCTATAGTCATTACGCCTTGAAAGTCTAATGAGTATGGACTGTGATGTGTGGGTCTTTGTTGTGATGTTAGTTTCTTTTAGTAGTACCATATGTACTTGTTTCATGCTCAAGAGATGGGAGATATCTACTATTTTTCTTTAATATCCCGTAGAAGTTCATTTTCAGGATAATTAAACTTGTTTTTGTGTTTGTACTAGTAGCGCATATATCGAGAAAAAAAAATTGGCCCTGGGTACTGCCAAGTAACGCCACCTTGGGTGCTGCCAAGCAAAGCCACCGTGGGTGCTGCCATACAACGCTAACCTCGGTGCAGCCAAGCAACGCCGACCTGGGTGCTGCCAAGCAACGCCGACCTGGGTGCTGCCAAGCAAAGCCACCGTGGGTGCTGCCATACAACGCTAACCTCGGTGCAGCCAAGCAACGCCGACCTGGGTGCTGCCAAGCAACGCCAACCTTGATAGACGAGGTGACGTCCGAGCTTGAATGCATTTCTTTTTGTCTTCATTACCATGGTTTTACAAGAAACTAATATGCTTTATCTTTTATCAGTCTTAATATTTAAGAAAAAGTTTTGTATCTGAATATATATGTTTGAATGGTACGAGGTTGAGGGTGGTGCAGTCGCGTACCTTAATTAAAGCTGCACGAGGTCAAATCCTAAAAGCACGACCCTTAAGACAAATACATATCTATCTATCTATCTATCTATCTATCTATCTATCTATCTATCTATCTATCTATCTATCTATCTATCTATCTATCTATCTATCTATCTATCTATCTATCTATCTATCTATCTATCTATCTATCTAT
>CAXITT010000319.1:206393-223506 GCA_964033795.1 Lymnaea stagnalis | reverse complement strand
TATCTATCTATCTATCTATCTATCTATCTATCTATCTATCTATCTATCTATCTATCTATCTATCTATCTATCTATCTATCTATCTATCTATCTATCTATCTATCTATCTATCTATCTATTCATCTATGTCTATCCATCTATGTCTATCCATCTATCTACCTACCTACCTACCTACTTTTCTACCTACTTTTCTACCTACCTACCTATCTACCTACCTACCTACCTACCTACCTACCTACCTACCTACCTACCTACCTACCTACCTATCTATCTAGATTTTAGCTTTTGGTAGTCACTCTCCTCGCACCCTACGTACGTCAAAGGGGGGGGGGCATATTTTTACATGCTAAGGGTGTCCTTGGTTCTTAGCCCAGCACCAATATTAAACACCCATGAAAGTACAAGGAAATGAAAAGAGAAAAAAATAATAACATCAAAAATACGTATATATATTTACAAAATACTTATCTCCTAGTGTCACGAACATAATTAGGTGCACACTGGCGTAGTGATTGCGGCACGGGACGTTCACATCTGGAGCGGTGCTGATCACATGATCTTTGCTATAAAAACGCGGGAAATGTTCGGGCAAATTGTATCAGTTATCGTTGCTCAAGGTCGCGCAGGGTGAGTAATATTTTTGTTGTTCGTCCTTCAGAAGCCAGGACGACCGATTGAGTGTACGTCACAGTGAGTGAGCTCGTGGCTTGCGAGTCTTGCTTTGTGCCAGAGAAAGCTTGCCCGAATGTGAGGATCAAGTTGTGTGTGGTTCTAGTGGGATTTTAGGCCGTTCTTCTTCTACTCTCTGGAGAAGATGCTCCAACAATGAGTCCTCATCGCCAGGCAGTGTGATCACAAACCAAGTGTTTCCTATGTCTTTAAGTCGATATCCATGAATATGTGGGGGCGGGGGGTGGGGGGGCTGGGGAGGGGAGCGGACACTTTTAGGCCATCTTTTACATTTTTGTAATGCCACCCAAGCCTGGCGTCTTCCTTAGGACAGGACACCGTGTATTAGGTGTTAAGACGAACTGTTGTCTGTGTCCTCCATGCACCATGGCCGCCAGGCTAGCATCTGTTTGCACGAAAGTGTGAACACCTCTGGAGGACCTTATGTATCAGGTACTTTGTGTTGAATCCGTAGACAGCATAGATGTCTACATATTCCACTCTCTCTTTGTCACACAGGAGATTTGTTTCGTTAAATAATAGTATGTTCAATCTTCCGATAATGTATTTGAGTTAGGTTTTTTTGGTGGGTTTTTTTTATACTGAGAACGATGTTTTCGCGTTTTTTGTGTGTGTTTGTTTCTGTTTTGCTGTTGTGCTATTGTTCTAAGCCTAAGCAACTAAAAAGAAATATTATAATGAAAGGCTATAAAGGGACTTTGCATGCTTTCCCCCCACCCCGTGTTTTCTTTAGAAAGATTTCATCATGAAGCCGTCCACGCTGGCAACAACACTTGCTCTATTGGTGCTGGCCACGTTTGTGTGCTGCCAGGATGACGTCGTCAAGGAAATAGAGAATGAAGTGGCGAAAGAAGTGGAGAGCACAGTGGATGACGCGGCGGCGACGGTCTGCCAGGTAAATGTTGCGGGCATCAAATGATTGAAAGTAAAATAGACACTTCCTTTACTCCTTTAATTTATTTGGTTCTATAGATCTGAAGGTGGTCAATCATGAAATGGAAATAAATTACTATGAACTTAATTTTACCCCAGCCCCCCCCCAACAAAAAATAAACAAATAAAAAATAAGTAAATAAAATAAAATAAGACAAATTTAATTTAATTTTCTAATAATTTCAAATGAGGCTTTCCCCATCGATGACCCCATCCAAGATGAACATCAACCAGCTAAACGGGGTTTCTTTTCAAAACTATGGAAGGGCGTGAAGACTGTGGTGATCGGGGCGGCCGTGTCAGCTGCTATTGGGAAGAGAGACAGGAAGCCATGGAAAACTGTAAGTAGTGAAAACCCATCGGTGCAGCCCTGACGGTGCCGGGGTCAAATATTTCAAATTTAAACATTTTTTTTTTAAATTGAAATTTTTAAAAACTTCTTTTTTTTGTTTCACGTCACAAATTAATTAAATAAATAATTTAAATCTTGATATTTCCAGCGAGAAATACAATAAAAAAATTGTTAAAATGAAAATAAGTTATAACTTATAGCACGATAGTGATAGAGATGAATTTAAGACAGGACAACACTCAAATATTTTTTTTTTGTTGAAAATATAACACCTCAAGAGGCTTTCTAAAACTTAAGCGCTGTGGTCACAATTTGAGATGATGATCCTTTCCGTCTATCACTTTCTAGGAAAACGACACGTTACCAGAGTGGAGACGACCAGAGTGGAGGCGCCCCGAATGGAGACGCCCATGGCGCAACCACTGGTGGAGAAACAGGACAGAGCTGGTCAAGAACGCGCGAGACCTTCAAGACGAGAACGCGGTGGATCTCTGCGAGCCAGAGTATCAGAGCCAGATTGAGAAACTGGAGAAAGCTATTGAAGTTCTTGGGACGATGACCCACTTCGTGCAGTCACTGAAAAAATGTAATGAGCCTGTCAATAGCCCATGAGCGTAGAGCGGAAAACAAACCCTTTGGTGTTAAAACTTTAATTTTACAACCCTGAGAATCTTAAAACCATTTTATTCTTTCTGATTCGCATTAAAGCTTTATCTACATGAACTCACCTGTTTTTATGTTTTCTCTCTTTGGTTTTAATTTTTTTTTCTCTTGTTTCTTTGATATAACAAAAATGATATACTTGTTTTGAGTCCTTGCGGTCACAGCACGATCACGGGTGTTTCAACTATACAACGTGACCATCTAGCGTGCTCGAGATTCATATACGAATACGGCTTTTTTTACTTGAACCCGTTTTATGCGTTCTAGTTTCTGCCATGTTTGGCACAATTCTCCTTCAATATCCATTATTGTTTGTACTCGAAAAGCGTTTTATTATATAATCAGGATGCTGTTTATTTACACCGGGTGCGGGTATTTCAAGGAAATGCCCTGTGTATCCAAGTTTTACAAAAAAGTAATAAACATCTCAGTTTCTATAATATATGCCGGCCTTAAAACAATAGACACAGGCAGTCTGACAACCTAACTGCCGGCCTTTATATTAAAGTCCTACAGACAGTCCTACACCATAATCCTTCGCTCTTTCTTGATTGACGTAATAGTCGCCTCGCCACTAAAGAGAAAAAAACGATGAAACTATTTACCTGAGCTCAAACGTAACGCATGACTCTCGGTGCGTCGCACCCTTTTTCCCCACTCAGTGCTATTGCTATAAAACATGTGGGGGTCAGGGTTAGGGCGGCTTTTAAGAGGAAGCAGGACACACCAGAAGCAAAATATTGCCTATCTCTTCTGTCATCTCTCATCTGTCATCTCTCATCTGTCATCTCTCATCTGTCAGGTTCGCAAGAACACTTCATAGGAAAACTTCAGGTTAGTTCTAAAGGCAGCGAAAAGTGGTCGCATGACTCCACTACGTCACTCCCTCTATAGGCACACATTGATTACCAGCTGTCTATTTTATGTCACATTCCCCCCTCCCCCTGGTTCCTGCCCTTCCTATCTTACTGAACTTCATTCTGTCTATTCAACCCATCGACAGCTTCGTTCCTCTGCAGACACATATATTCTTTTTGTTCCCAAGACATGAAAAAATATACGGTGAACAGTTTTTCTCTTTCCACGCTCCAAAATAATGGCATTGTCTCCCATTACACATTCGCAATTTTCCGACCATCCAAGCCTTCAAAACTGTCCTCAAGACACATCTCTTCAAACTCTACTATTCCGACCATCCAAGCCTTCAAAACTGTCCTCAAGACACATCTCTTCAAACTCTACTATTCCGACCATCCAAGCCTTCAAAACTGTCCTCAAGACACATCTCTTCAAACTCTACTATTCCGACCATCCAAGCCTTCAAAACTGTCCTCAAGACACATCTCTTCAAACTCTACTATTCCGACCATCCAAGCCTTCAAAACTGTCCTCAAGACACATCTCTTCAAACTCTACTATTCCGACCATCCAAGCCTTCAAAACTCTCCTCAAGACAAATCTCTTCAAACTCTACTATTCCGACCATCCAAGCCTTCAAAACTGTCCTCAAGACACATCTCTTCAAACTCTACTATTCCGACTCGTTTCACCCTCTCTGACTGATAAACAACGCTCGATGCTGAGGGCGCCTTCCATGGCTAGACAGGGGTTGAGGGCGCCTTCCATGGCTAGACAGGGGTTGAGGGCGCCTTCCATGGCTGGACAGGGGTTGAGGGCGCCTTCCATGGCTAGACAGGGGTTGAGGGCGCCTTCCATGGCTAGACAGGGATTGAGGGCGCCGTCCATGGCTAGACAGGTGTTAATATTACTGGTGTCGGCGAGGTTAATCTTTTGACAAAGCTGTTTTTAAATGAACAACTTTACATAACTTTTTTAATGTCATGATTTGTGTGTGTTCTTTCTTTTTGCTAATATTTTATTTAGCACGGGTAGCCTGGCCATAGGTTGGAGTATCGCGCTACATATAACCACTTCAATATAATAATAATAATAATATAAGAGATTACTATATTACATTTTTAGCAAATTCTCTAGCAGCTGAGAAATAAACTAAAGTCTACTAAATTAAGCTTTATCTGGGGACTCGACCTATTTTTTCCACTGCACGACCCAAGACTCATTCTTACAAGATGCGAGCGGAAGTCAAACGAAAAGGAAAAAAAATACTTGTTGCAAGCACAATGATCTTTTCGTTTTATTTCCACTCAGGACAACATGCCCTTAAATAAAAAAACACATATGATTAACGTGAAGGATATTAAGGCGAGGTGAATAAACAATGAGTTTAGTCGAAGGGGCGTATTTAGGGTTAGTGTGTCCTGGGGCAGTTAGTGTGTCCTGGGACATTTAGTGTGTCCTGGGGCAGTTAGTGTGTCTTGGGGCAGTTAGTGTGTCCTAGGGCAGTTAGTGTGTCCTGGGGAAGTTAGTGTGTCCTGCGACGGTAAGTGTGTGCTGTGTCAGTTAGTGTGTTCAGGACAGTAAGTGTGTCCTGGGTCCGTTAGTTTGCCCTGGACCAGTTAGGCTTATATAAAACATTATTAGACCAAACATTATTAGATCAAACATTTTTAGACAAACCATTATTAGACACAACAAACAAATAATAGACCAAACATTATTAGACCAAATATCATTAGGCCCTAACATTATAAAACCAGCATTATTAGACTAAACATTGTTAGAACATTTGCCGTATTGGTAGATGATTAAAATGACATATGATACTAGTTGTGTTTGCCTGAGTGAATGAGTGAAGGGATGTTATGACTGTGTGAAGTGATGTATGAATGTTTAAGTGTACGTGTGACGGAGACAGAGCCCATCTGTCATAGCGAAAGAGCCCATCTGTCATATAGAAAGAGCCCATCTGTCATATAGAAAGAGACCATCTGTCATATAGAAAGAGCCCATATGTTTAATAGAAAGAGACCATCTGTCATATAGAAAGAGCCCATCTGTCACATAGAAAGAGCCCATCTGTCATACAGAAAGAGACCATCTGTCATATAAAAAGAGCCCATCTGTCATATAGAAAAAGACCATCTGTCATATAGAAAGAGCCCACCTGTCATATAGAAAGAGACCATCTGTCATATAGAAAGAGCCCATCTGTTATAAGGCTCACTTCATTCGAATTTCTTCATACATCTATGTGATGATTCATCGTTTGCCACATTGTTTCGTGCATCGTTACATTTCCCTGCAGTTTTAAAAAAATTTGCTCGTTGCGAACCCATTACCATTTTTATAAAACAGTTTTGATTGTACAGTACTGAACATGGATTCAGTCACTGTACTTTCGCGTGGCTTCATTAGGATTAGCATGATTTCCCATATCAGTTCTATGGTCAGGGCATGCTTCTGTTATATGCGTGCCCTGGGTCAGCTGCGTCCCCAACTCAATAGGAGAACAGCCAATGCTGTAGCTGTAACTCTCATCCAGTCAAGATTAGATTACTGTAATAGTTGTTTGTGGGGTTTACCTCAGAACCAAATTCAGAGACTCCAAAAGATACAAAATACTGCAGCACGCATTGTATCGCGGATGAAGAAATCTAACCACATCATCCCAGTTCTACGAGATCTCAATTGGGTTCCTGTGAGTGAGCGCATTGACTGCAAAATTCTGTACCTGGCGTACAGCTGCATAGATGGCTCAGCACAAGAACATCTCAAAGAACTGATTTATAAACATGTATCCTTGAAGAGCCTGCGGTCTTCAACACAGTACTTACTGAGAGTTCCTAGTGTGGATAAACACAGAAAAAAAGTATTACGGAGTGCGCTCTTTTGAAGTGATAGCGCCAACATTATGGAGCAGTTTGCCTCAATCTTTGAAGGGAATTTTAAATGATAAAAAATTATTTAAGAAACATTTAAAAACTTTTTTGTTTAAATAGATTTCGGAAAACCAGAGCGCAGTGAACATGCTAGAGTGGCATGGATACCAGCGCGATGTATATATCAAAATCAATCAATCAATTTAATGTACTAAGCGTGGTTTTGTTCACTTTACCAAGGTTTCCATCAAATTGAATATTTTTAGACAATGTGTTAAATTGCTGGATATTTAAAAAAAAAAACAACTTATTTTCTTCTTCTACAGTTTTTTCCCCCTCAAATTTGTTTCCAATGACTTAATTCCAGTGCCTTGAATTTATAGAAATTGGTGCATGAAATCTTGAAGGTAAATTTATATTTTAAAAGTAAAAACTCAATGTTGTTAATATTATCAAAGTTTATTGCCTGTTCATTTTCATTTTGTGAATTCTAAGTCTACATAATTCCATGCGGAAAACACATCTAAACTCTTGTTTTTTGGATCACGTGACATTGTATTTCTATTTTGTTGTGCCAAAGGTAGGTGAACTGTCAATATCGTTATATAACTTCAATGTCTAGCAATGTTGAGAAAGACAATAATTGTCAAAGTGAAGAACATACGCATACTTTATAAAATGATCCCGCTCAAAAAATAAATAATTCATTTGACACTTAACCTGATTATACAGCGTGTTGGTCATTGGAGCTTGCTGTGCATTTGTAAATGTTGTACACACAATCCGATGTACCTTATCTTTGTTTCTCGGATTCAAGAGTACATTAAAATTATATTACATTGGTTTTATATTTTAATTAATATACCCACAATTCTATTAGGAAAAAAAATTGTGGACACAGATAAAAATCAACAATGTACAATTTACAATAGATGAAATAAGACATGAGATAAACTTGTATGTCATTTATTCAGAAAATATTTAATTTCTTTTTTCTATTTTCAAAACCTCACCAAAAAAAAAAAAAAAGAAAAAAAAATGCCGGCAGAAACAAACATTGCTAGGGTTTCTCTTTGATCAATTCTAGAATGTAGAAACTTTCAGGAACCCGGAAAACAAAATTTTATTTGCTTCAATGAGTCCTTTAAAAAAAAATAAATAAAAAAAAGTCATGCATGTTCTTCATTTTGTGGTCACTCCAAAGACCCGAGCAGAGGTCGATTGACGTCGCTGCTGAGAAACACAGGATGGCGTTTTCCCAGAAGTATCTGGGCTGTCGTGGTAATGATCTCGTTTTTATTGGTCTTCCAGTAATCCTTTACGTTGTTCCAGACATTTCCCCACCAGTCTCGTCTCTCGGGTGAGGTCTCGCGGTTCACCTGGTTCAATACCTGGATGACATAGACATTTTCATTTAGACCTTAGGTTCCTTTTTTCTATTTTGTTGGTGATTTAGGGGTGGGGGGGATTCAGATGTTTTGGGGTGGGTGCCTGTGTATGTGTGTATGTAGGTTTGCAGTAAGTGCTACAATGAGACAGAAAATTAATTCTTTAAACGATCTGCTAATATTATGTTTTTTTTTAAAAATAACTAAAGCAGATCAAATTTCATGAAAATGTGTGTTTAGAAGACCTATTTTAGAAGACCTATTTTAGAAGACCTATTTTAGAAGACCTATTTTAGAAGACCTATTTTAGAAGACCCATTAAAGAAGACCTATTTTAGAAGACCTATTTTTTAAAGAAATCGTTTGATTCTTTCAGTGTTTGACGTTTGTATCCTTGCCGCCGATTCCTGCACAAAGAGAACCGCGTTTAGAAACACCACAAACGTTTCCAAGGCTTTCGAGACAGAGTGAAAGAAAAAAATTATACACATATTGGAGACGAAAATTGCGTCTAACTGGGTATTTGGAATGACCAAAGATTTGTTGTTGACTTTTAGTGCAAATAAACAATTTATATAAACTAGGTTCATTTATCGGGAATTACGTTAAAATGAAACGTAAATAAATTGGCACAAACGAACAATTGACAGGCTGTACAATGGTTCATCAGGTGATTGTAAAAACTGTTCACAGCCAAGCATTCGACAGTGTACATGAATGTGGTGTAAATTCGACTCTCACTGACTGTGTCTCAAAGCAAGCACTGCTAAACAAAAAAAGATATCAACTCTACCTAATGAAATCTAGACTGTTTAACCTAGGGATGAGTTACTAAGTCTAAATATATCACTTAGTGCGCAAGGGCAAAAGAACAATATATATATATATATATATATATATATATATATATATATATATATATATATATATTTCCTCTTTTGATACAACTTGTCACAAAAAGTTTAGTCCAAACTTAAAACACTCACAAATATATCTCACAGTGCGCGAGAGCAAAAAAAAAATATATATATATATATATATATATATATATATATATATATATATATATATATATTTCCTCTTTTGATACAACTTGTCCCAAAAAGTTTAGTCCAAACTTAAAAGCCTTACAAATATTTCCAGATAATTACATGGGAATGCTCAAATCCTGATGGGGAAAATTGCCATTAAATTTATTGAAGTGTTAAGACTGAAATTGAAATTTCCTCAGGCCTTTTAAACCCCAGTTCATGATACACTTTCTGAGTAGACCTTGCAACCAGTGAAGTATCCTCTTCAACACCAGGTACAGAAACATTGCGAATCTCCTCTACATACATAGGAGCCATAGTGATTAATACATTGATCGTGGGCCCGTGATATATAGAAGAAGAAGAAAGACGTTTTCTCAGATTAAAAAGACGACAGATCTTTGCCAAACAGAAATGGACTTATACTTTCGACATCGTCACTTTCTGTAACACCCATTTAATGTTGGAAACATTTAAGTATATCGAAAAAAAACCGAGCTAATAATCTAAGGTCGTCATTGTTGAGACATCTCATTAAACCTAACCTGATACCCAGTTGTTAATCTAAGGTCGGCAGTGTTGAGACATCTCATTAAACCTAACCTGATATCCAGTTGTTAATCTAAGGTCGGCAGTGTTGAGACATCTCATTAAACCTAACCTGATCAAGTGTCTCCAGCGCTCGTTCTACATCAGTGGCCAATGCCTCGCCGATTTCTCTCTCACTTAGTTCTGAGTATGCAGGCAGACTTGTAACAAGCCAACACAGGTTGCAGACGACAATGAAGGTCAGCAGGAATGAGGACTTCATTTTTTATGAGATCTGCGCCAAAAAAAGATCATGATAAAACATCGCAAAGAGATGGACATAAGTTTTTTTAAATAAGACAAATTAATTTGCATTCATTTTTTTTTCCGAAACAAATGATTTTTTTTTTCCGAAGAAGATTTTGTTGTTGCAATAATTCATTTTATATTCACTGACTATGACATATGTCACCACGTATGTCAGTGTGACTAGATTTGTTTGTTTGATTCATTCTGAGAATGCACCAGTTTGATGTTGTCAATGTTCTCAAATAATTGGATCACCTTCCATTGTACTCCCTGAATTTTCACATGCGTGGTATGGACCGTGAGCCAATCCACGATGAGCGAGTGAGAACTGAATAATGAAGGAATCTCAATCCCGCCCTTTTCATCACATGCACAGAAGACCTCATCCAACACTTCATCACATGCACAGAAGACCTCATCCAACACTTCATCACATGCACAGAAGACCTCATCCAACACTTCATCACATGTACAGAATACCTCATCCGACACTTCATCACATGTACAGAAGACCTCATCCAACACTTCATCACTTGTACAGAAGACCTCATCCAACACTTCATCACATGTACAGAAGACCTCACCCCACCCTTCATCACAGGTACAGAAGACCTCATCCCACCCTTCATCACATGTACAGAAGACCTCATCCCACCCTTCATCACATGTACAGAAGACCTCATCCCACACTTCATCACATGTACAGAAGATCTCACCTCACCCTTCATCACATGTACAGAAGACCTCATCACACCCTTCATCACATGTACAGAAGACCTCACCCCACCCTTCATCAGAGATACCTCAGATTAGCTCGATCAGTGCGAACTCTGTCTCTTAAAATTAGGACCGAAAGAAACACATTTATTCTGTTCCCCAGTCTGTACGAATTTACCAGCGTGCTCCCCTCACCCCACCCCCTTCCAAGTGGTTAACAAATCTAAATGATCACTAATTAAGTCATTATGGTCATTAAAAGAGTTGATTAATGGGTGATTTCTACGCACAGATAAATACTTTAGATGTCTTGTGTTTATATTGTTATAATTGTAAAATTTTGACTTGGTTAAAATATGCATTTATTTATTTGAGGAAAATAGATATGTACAAAGTAATTTTTTTTTTAAAATTGCTATTTCCATTTAATTCGACTAATAAAAGAATCTTATCCTATTTTAGCCAATGCTATTTTAGGGAATGACACAATCAAAGCTGATCATCTTGACAAGTGACAGCGATTTTTAAGGAACGATTCACTGACAGACTATGAGTGACAAGTTGATCTCTTTGCATTCTTAAATTATCTGGTAGATAACGAGATATTGTTTGATAATATAGGTGCGCTATGAATTACTGAGTCTGCTAAATGTTTTGTTGAAAGATACAGATGCGATCAATGAGATGTCTCCCTCTCCTAAAGTAAGTCATTTGCTCTCCGTGTCGTCTGCTGATGCTGTGCAATCAATACAATTTACATCTTAGCTTGTGAGTGAGAAGCCTTGACTTTTGCTTAGCAGTAACGGAAGCGCTCTCTTCATGAAGGTCTCAAGGAATTTGGAAAACTTTCTGTCAAACACGATATGCTAAAGCATTTCATTGCCTTGCAGTAGCTGGCATTTTCATCGCGTCATCGACTCGCGCCCTCCTGTTGCCGTGTCGTGTTTGTCCTCGTTCAGTTTGAGAGTTGTTGTTTACACTACCCAAAGGTTGATGTTTTGCCGTGCCTTCTGGTTTTGCAAGTGTTGCAGATTGTGGGCGTTAAATAGTTAGGTTTTTTGTTGTTGTTTTTTTTGTGTGGTAGATTTAAACTGTTTTCCTCAAACTTGGAAATATCAAATCCTCGGCGATACATCAGTATCTTACGTTGAGTCCAACATAGTGTCCTAGTTCTGTCGTGTGTGCCCTGTCAGCTTCCTTCTAATCTAACGTGATGTCATATATTTGTGTCTGTTGAAATTATCATACCTACATTTTTTTATCGTTAAATAACATCTTCCCCGCCACTATTTCTCTAATAATCTAAAGTCACACATAGTTTTACTGACGAAAAGAAATCAACACACTTTTTCGGGTACTTTGACACGGTCATTTAACACAATATAGAACTAAGTTTTACAAATAAATAATTTCTCACCCCCTTGACAAAGACTTGGTACGAGAAAGACTTGGTTTGATTTTGAGCTTGACTAGTAGGTAAGGACGTACTAAAAAAAAACTCCATATTTTATTGGGGACAGGTGTGATATTCTTGACGCCAAATAATTTATTCGGGGAACATATGGTAAATCTGGACTGAGACTTGGAAATATTTTTTTGTTGATAGAATCCAGCACATCTTTATTGTTTTTCACAGCCAACGCCTCACCACTAAATTGTATGGTTGTTATTTTTTTTTTACCCTAGACAAATGGCCAGTGTTTCCTGTTGATAGCATGCATCTTATTATTTGACGTGTCATTGCACGTGCCACGGATGCAAAAAAAATGTTAAGTCCCTTTTAAGGTTCCGCTGGAGCAGATATAGAGTATAAACATTATGATTTATTATGGTGTTACAACATTACAGAAATAATCAATTACAATTATAACCCTAAGGTTAATGATGAGTTCAGCACACCGTGCACTGGAGATTGAGAGAACCCTTGTATGATATTGAGTTCGATCTATATTTATTTAACCAATTTTCAACTTGAGAATCACTGATATTCGGAATACTTTTTTCCTACTTTGCGTCTTAGATAGGAGGGTTACTTATCAAAATTTCACCGAGCAAAAACGAAGAGTGTTCTCTGATTACTTCATTTCTTACCCCCCCCCCTTCCTCCCATTATCAAGCTGCTAAAACATTGTGTGGCATGATTCTTCCTAATAATATCCTTAGTCTTGTACTCTGGAAACATTCAGAATCAAAGATTGTTCATCTGCCACGTGAGTCATATCTTTTTTTCTATATTTTGAGAGCCAACGATCTATGTATTGATCATTCTGGGCCATATGTTTCAGCGGGGCTCTTGATGTAGCTGTGAATGGCTTTGAAAGGGATACCTCACTGGTTGCAAGGGCTACTCAGCAATAGTTTTATGAACTTGGGGTTGGAAGACAGGAAGCAATAGAAGCAAATGTTTCAAGTGTAGTCGCTTCAACAGCTGCTTCTGGAAGCTTGTTCCAGTCCCTTATAGTCTTTGAAAAGAATGAGGTTCTCCTGTACTGAGGTCTTGTTTTTTTGAGCCGGAACTGCATGTCGTGGCCTATCGCTTCCTAGGGGAAAAAAAAGGGGGGGGGGGAGAGGGTAAAGTTTCTGTTTAATGCTGGAGCAGGGGAGCAGCCCATTTTTTAAAATCTTGTACAACACGGTGAGCCTGGATATTCCTCATCGTTCCTCCAAGTGAGACCAGAATAGTGTTTCCAGCATACTGCAAACACTAGAGGTGTCTCTGTAGCGGTTCATGACAAAGCGTGCTGCCCGCCCGTCACTGGACCGCCTATGACATGTCAATTCTCTTCTGGGTAAATGTATCCCAGAGTGAAGATGCGTAATCTAAAAGGCTGCATAAAGTCTTTATCGGCATTTCCCCTTCACGCTATACAGAGATGCAAAATAAGTAAATGGCCAAAAATCTAGTATTGCTATAGAACCTTTTATTTAATAAGTGACAATACGATCTGAACGTTTCGGCCTGGAGCCTTCTTCAGCGAACAGGGCAAATAAAAGTACGACAAGAAACAGAGCACAGTAAAAAATTAAAAAAAATTAGAGATCTCCTTTGTTGTTGCCGGAAGTAGGATTCAGATTAGTTTCACCACTGGTCAACTTCAGCTTCGTTACTCCAGAGCTCCACCGGAGGGTCGTTGCGTGCCACTTCCGGAAAGGTTCCTTTTTATCATAATATCTAAAACTAACGTGGTGACCGCGGGAATAATTTGTTCCTTGTTCTCGTCCCAAAAGGTGTTAACATCGTCCCAAGCATCGCTCCAGAAGTCGCGCCTTTCTGGCCCTTCGAGGTGCTTCACATTTCTCAAAACCTGAACAAATAATAAAAAAAGTTTCTTTAGTTCCCAGGTGTTTCATCTTCCATTGGTTTACAATTTTTGTTGTTGTTGTTTTTGTTGTTGTTGTTGTTGTTTTTTTAATATCACTGTGACAAAAACTACTGATTCTTGGTGTGTGTGTGCTCGTGCGCTCTTGTGTGTCAGCATGTACACGTTTATGAAATTTTTTGTGTGGGCCATAAAAAGCGACAATGAGCCTTGAAATGACAAGTCAATTTTATTGTGTTTATCAGCATACATAAATATATGTTTGTGCTTCATGCTATGCTTTTTGTTTTCCTTAACGCAGCCATTATGGGCCTAGTATTGCCAAATGACTTTTTTTTTTGCTGGAACTTTGCAACACGCCAGCATTTATTTATTTCTGCAATCGGGACCACTAAGTGCACTGTGAACGTTAGATTGGATCAGGAAATTCGTCTTATGTGACGGTCACAGAACAAATTGAGTCATGAGTTGAGTTGGGGGATAACAATATTTTTAAATTGTAAAATTAATTAATTTTTAAAAGTGTAAAACAAAGTATTTTATAAATATATATATTATATACATATATTATATATATATATATATATATAAAGAGTCATAGTGTCCACTGGATAATGGCTTATCGCAAGCTATCGCTAATACCGTCATTTCAGACATTCGAGGTCTGACCTATGAAAGAATTAAGAATTGTAAACAATAATTAGTCTATATGAACAAAATAGCTAAGTTAGCTTTCTTTTTATCTATATATCTTTTCCAAAAGTATTTTAATGTGGGCTACAACTTCACAATGGCAGCCTGCTTATTTGCCCACCAAAAATCTAAAAAAAATGAAAACATCTCTTATAGTTTAGTTTTAACAGGGATCTCTTCAAAATTATTGCAGTACTCGAAAACTTTAAACTTATATTTGACGTGTTAGATATATAGATATATATATATATATATACATATATATATTTATATATATATATATATATATATATATATATATATATATATACATATGTTCCATCCAAAAAATGTTTTAATATATTATAATATATAGGTATATTAAGTTTTTTAAAATAATTACAGGATCCCCAGCGACCTTGAGACATGGAAAGTCGTCACAATGTCCACAAAGGACATAAAATCACTTTGTCGTCATTGAATGATATCCCATAACGTGCAAGTCTGTTTGTCTTCCAATCCCAGAGAAAGTATATTCACTGAGGTTGTAACCTCATGTACGCATAATAGGGCTTTGCCATTTTAATTAAAAAACAAGCTTCCAGATAGGTTAGATAAAATGTATTGAACCTTTAAGACGTAGCTCATCAAGCGTGTCCAGGGCCGGTTCTAAGATAAATAAGTATTGAACCTTTTAGACCTACCCAATCAAGTGTGTCCAGGGCTGATTCTTACATAAAAAAGTATCGAACCTTTAAGACCTACCTCATCAAGTGTGTCCAGCGCCCGTTCTACATTAATACTAAAAGCATCGCCAATTTTTTTTCTTCGTCATCTCGTTATGTCCAGGAAAACTTGTAACAAGCAAGCAAAAGTTACAGAGGACCAGGAAATTCAGTAAAATTTGTGACCTCATTTCGTTCAAAATCTGTCATAAAATGAAAAGAAATTGTAAAAAAAAAAATGCCACAAAGACTGTCAGACCTTTTTAAGCGTATTGAAATGGTGATATTATTATTTTTACATTTATACTTTATAGAGTTGTTGTTGTTGTTGTAAATATACATTCTTGATGATAATCCTTCTTATTCTTTGAGTATTTGTTTCCGATTAAGCGGTTCTACCCTAGCGATAAAGCAGTTATGTTACCTTGAATAAGAACGAAATCCCACGCAATGACGTCAGACGCCTTTAAATTATTCGAGTATTTCACTTTGGTTTGCATAGATTGAGCCTTCTAAGTATTTGTTAAGGAACCTACAGGTTTATTGAAGGAAAGCACTTAGCTGAAAAGTAGTATCCGAGAGAGCAACAAAAGAATTGATGAATTTATTAAACAGAGACTGACGGAGCTGACCTGAGCTCCACCAAAAGTGTGTTTTTTAAATTTCAGATTATTCATTTGCTCTTGTTTTTTTCTCGGAGGGCGTTTAACATAACCACTTAGATCTAGCCTGGTTTGTTTCAATTAGATCGTTGCTCGGTATTTATATTAAGAGCATGAAACCAATCATTCGACAGTTCACCTTCTCCTTTTTTTTTGTTCTTGAAGGTTCATCATTAGATTTAATTTATGCTATGTCTATATTTTACTGAAGTAATTGTGGTTTGTAACATATGCATTCTTTATATATCCTTATTGATTTAAAATTGCTTAAAGTAAATGTGTACTTATTATATAAATAGTGTAGTGTAGTGTATAGAGCGGTTGTTCTCACCCCTCCTAATGCTGCGACCCTTTAACACAGTTCCTTGTGTTGTGGTGACCCGGAGCCATCAATTATGTTCGTTGCTACTTCATAAATAAGTGTTTTCCGATGTTCTTAGGCGACCCCTCTGCAAGGGTCGTTCTACTCGTTTAAGGGGTCGCGACCCACAGGTTGAGAACCACTGGTTGAGAACCATTGGTTTAGATTGAATTGACGCTTAATATATTATTTAGTAACTAGCTATACCTGCCGCCATGCGTGAACTTTCTGTTACATTAACGTGACAAAACATGCATTCAGGTAACGTACTTCATTAAGATTCTCAATTAGTGACACCACCCCCCCCAGCCCCCGTCCACACATTTTTTTTCTCGGAACGCCACCAACCCTGAACTATATTAATATTTTAACGCCAGATTCTTATTTATACCCGGGATTTCCAACGCTTTACTGAAATGTAGACTCCGTCCGTGGAACAGAATACAATGTTACACACCCAACGCACCTGCGGTATTCTGGGGGTCAGTGGCATCCTTACGAATAGAAAAATTATTTTTTAGATGACTCATACACAAATCTGGACAGAATCTTTTACAAACTAGAGCAGCGATTCCCAAAGTGCGGGATACCGCCCCTTGGGGGTGCTGGAACGATCCAGGTGGGAAGGGGGAGTAATATCCTCGGGTTCATTTGGGGGGGGGCGTTGAATAAAAATAAGGCCTTGGTGAAAGAATAAAGAAGGTGAAGACGATAATGTTGAGCCTTCTCGTCCATGAGGGGCATCCACCGATCATCGTCGGCGTCTGCGGTTCCTCCAAGGGCATAGGCCACCTACGAGAGACCTCCAGGCATCTCTATCCTGGGCCAGCTTCTCCAGGATCTTCCATTCATGGCCAATTTTCTTGATGTCTGTCTCCAATTCTCGGCGTCAAGTGTTTCTTGGACGGCCTCTTTTCCGCTTACCCTGTGGGTTCCATTTCAGGGCTTGCTTTGTTATGTTAGAAGCAGGTTTTCTTAGTGTATGACCAATCCACCTCCACCGCTTCTGGAGAATCTCTTCC
>CAXITT010000319.1:182562-195477 GCA_964033795.1 Lymnaea stagnalis | reverse complement strand
CCCCCCCACCAAAAAAAAAAATAATAATAAATAAATAAATATATAAATTAAAAATGAATTAAAATAAAAATAAAAATGAATTATAATGTAAACAAATTTATAAATTCGTTTTACTTTGCGCTGATGTTCGGTATTTTTAATAACACAAAATTGTAGGAAAAATTTTTATGACATCTTTAGTTTGTTAATCAACAAGTTAAAAAGTTTGTACACTATATTTTATAATGCAGAATCAACTATAAGTTTGTTAACGACTAAATAAAATTCTTTGTGGAAGTATAAATATGATTATTGTCAGAATAGCTGGTAATCATATTGTAGTTTCTAGCTGCTATTATCTTCCCATGGAGTAGCGAGGTGTTGCTCTATAATAGCAATAGGCATCAGGGACATCATTTGGGTAGAGGGGGGCAAATTCCCCCCCCCTGTCCCTCCCCCATTCTGCTGGTTTTATTTAAATTGCCATGTACTGTGGCAACTCCAGAAACTTAACAAGCTGACCAAGTTTAGTTTTGCCCCCACTCCTTTCCCCTGAAAAAACCTGAAATGACGTCCCTGATGGGCATAGTCTATAGTAGCTGATTTATCATTTTCATCTTGCGGAACTATTATACCTGACAAGTCACCATCATCCTTATCTAACCATTCAGCTCTTAAAATCGAAGCATTGTCTGTGTGAGCAATAGTTGCCATGAGCTCTCTCTGTCTTTGAGTTGGTGTAGTTGTTATTGAACACCGATTAGTTGGTGCTGTTGTTTTTTTTTAATTGAACACTGTGTAAATTGATGTGTTAATCATTCTAGTCAGCGGATTTAGAGAAAAGGGACAATTGAAGAGATGGCAACTTTTGACTTCCCTTGCACTAACAAAGTGTGCTAACATTACGACCGGCCATCTACAGTGCACACAGACAGACACACATTAAATAACTCTTATAGTGTTAAAAGCCTAAAAACATATATGACTATTTACACTCATTAAATTGTTGAAAATAATGTAAGAACCAGTCATTTTTTTAGCTTAAAATTTTAATAAGGAAAACATGATTGTTGACGTCAACTAATCTAAACCCCCTCCCTCCCCCTTGTCAGACACTGTCGAACATTTCCACCCCCCCCCCCTATATGTTGACGTATTTCATGGACACCCCTGTTACCAATGCTTACAACAACAAAGCTAACTATCAGAATGAGCTGTTGGAGGCCCTGGTTAACCATTGGCCCAAATCGTGTCAGTGGCACGTCTGTTTCCCCCAACATTTGATTGCTACTAGGGACACAGAACTAAACGAATATGAAATAAATTTCACGATTACGACTACAATTCCTTTACCTGAAAAGTTATTCTTTTCATCTATAAATATATATGTATATATATATATATATATATATATATATATATATTATATATATTTATTTATTTATTTATATTAATATACTACAACTTTGAACATATGAATATTATTATTGCCCGTATAAATATAGACTCATTTTAAAAAAAACGTTGGCCTGTTTTCTGTGATTACAATTCCTCCGAAAAAAAATGTATCCGACTACATTTCCCTCATCATCAGCTGAACGATAACATACATTTTGCTGTTTTTTTTTTTAATTAGTTCATCACGCATTTGTTGTGAGAGGTTAGGGTTAGGGTAGGTTTACTTGAGGACTCCAACGGAGCGCCCTTTTAATTCTACTCTAGTTTTTATTTCAATTTATTCCCAATTTCAAACTGTTTCCTTGTTGAAGACCTATATATTGTTAATAAATATAGTTCGAAGAATAGGAACAATGAGGGTGGCTGTCTGTTTGGTCACAGCACTCTGCGTCTGGGCGTACACCGGTGTTCAAGGGTCACCCACAAATGATGGGTTGATTGCCAAGAGGGATGATCTCCAACAGGAGACTGCCGGAGAGGATCTACTCAAAAAAGGTATTGACGAGCAAGTTGTCAGCACCGTCGAACGAGCCGTGGACACTCTCAATGAGGTAAAAATTATTTTTTTTTTTAAAAGAAGAAGAAAAACTTATTTAATAATTTCTAGGAATCGTTTTTTCATCTACCATAATAAAATTATTTAAAAAAAAAAAAAATCTAAACTATTTATCATTCAGCTGTATGTAGCAATGCTTTAAATTGTCACAGGAACCAAATTTACTATTACGAAATAATGAGAGAAAATAGGATTCGTAAGAATACAAGAGAAGAGCTTGATGTTCTTAGATCTTGGGGTATCGGACTGAATGCCTCTAAGTCAGGGACCCACACCACAGTGGCGACTTGGTGTTGTCACATGGGATGTGCCTCTTCGTGGCAGTCTAGTAGGGAGGCCAGTCTCACGAAGCTAAAAACCTAAGCCACTTGCATGCCTCCCAACGAAACGGGAGTAACGCAATAACACGATTACTTGTTGCCGTTAATGGATATGAGGTCTGGGTGGCGGTTAAAGCCCATACCCATGATTTTAGCTACGCGGCCCTGAGAAAGCCGCTCCTATGCGACCGTTTCGTCCCAGCTTTCATCTTGACCGAAAGACTCCTTGGACGGTTGGGGTGGTAACGCAACACCTTTCCCCCGGAGATGAAGCAAAGCCGTCCTGACCCACGGAGAGTGGACCACGAACGCAGCGTTTTCTATCGAATGGACATCCCCCAGACCAGGGGGGGAGGTTCCCGGCGTGCTTCCGCACGGTCTGGCGACAGTGAGACTCGGTGGGGATACACGGCATCTACCCCGTGTGGAGGTGTGCCGTGAAAAAAGTGTGTGTGTGGGGGGGGGTTATAAAGAACTCTTGCTCGACGACCGACCGACGCCAATGTGACGTTGTTAGATAAAGTCATGGTCCATTTTTTTATTCGAAAACACAGGAAAATGAAACCAAAACCAAAATAAATAGCTACCATCAGTGGTGTAGCTAGGGTTGGTGTCACCCGGTGCGGTTCACAACCCACCCCCCCCCTCGCACCTCCTAGCTGCGTCACTGCTTAATTAGTAAAACTGATTTTAACATTGGTGTTAAATTGATTTTAATTCTAAAATTGATCGTAGAATTGTTTTTAAGTGTAAAATTCATTGTAAAATTTATTACAAGAGCTAACTTTTTTTTTCATATAGTTAGGAGCAGAGATGTATTTCCAATGTTGCTTATTTGCTTATTTGAAAACCTAGAAAATGATTCGAATTCCTCCTTCAACCTATACACAAATTAAACATAAACTGTGAACTCGACATCGGTCGAAAGCTTCAAGGCTGCCCTGGCATTAGCTAGGAGCTGTTAGATTGGCAACATCGTATTCCCAACCGTTGCAAAGATGCCAGTACATGGATGCAGCAACGAAACATTACCAGAACCAGAATAAGTTTAAATTTTTACACAAGGGGAAAGTTTAAATATTTAACTGGACCTAATAGTAAGAAGATATATGTACACACATAGGGAACTATTTTTAACTGGACCTAACACTTTGAAGATATACAGGATGGGCCAATCAAAGTGAGAACATCTCGTAAAATGTGATTTAATCACATCAAATTTAGTTTAAATATACCCATGCTAGCTTAAAGTCGATGAGAAGCAAGGAGGACACATTGAACATGATTTCTGATTAGCTAAATATTTTGCAAAAAAAAAAAAAAAATTCCATGAAGAATTATAATTAATTAAATTATACTTTGAAATAACTATGTTCTCACTTTTATTGGCCCACCCTGTATGTACACAAACAAAGGAAAGTGGAATACTAATAATATAAATAATTCAAACGTCTGCTTCAAATTGTTACAGTTGTTTCAAAAAAGACCCAGTCCACAACAACGTCGTACTTTGATCGATGACAGATATAACAAGGATGACGTCCTTAAAAAAGGCCTGGCTATACCGGACGAAAAGCGGGGTGACACGGACCCAGGTCAGAGGTCAAATCTCGAGCAGCAGTTGGAGCGGTTGAAGAGAGCGTCCAGAAAAAACCGCGCCCTTTTGACCCTCGTCAGACGTGGGTGGTGGTCAGACACCTGGGACACCGTCAAGGACGCGGCGGGCAGCGTCGGGGACAGAATCAAAGACGGCTACAACACGCTGAAGGATAAAATTGAGGACAAGGTCGATGTCGTTAAGGAAAAGTGGCAGAAATTTAAGGAGGTCTTTGAAAGGAAGGCCGTCCAGGCTCCGCTTCAGTTTTCAGACATTGTCAACTACGTGGACAAGCGGGACAGCGGTCACCAAGACGACTAAGAGAGACGGTCGTCCGGCGAGAATGAGCTGGAGAGAAGGGATGAACGGGCCGTTGCTCCGTCGGACGTCCGTGGGGGCGGTGGAAGCTGTGAGAGATCTCCAAGATTGTTTGGACCAGGCCTCAGAGTTTGCTGTGAAAAAATAAAAGCTACATAGTTTGTCATTATTGTTTGTATTGTTTTTTTTTGAATGAAAAGTGGGTCTATGGGCTGGTCGTATGGAGGCGGTATTCAAATATGCCTCACAAGTTTTGAGATCTTCAAAATAAATTTAAAAATAATTTTAAAAAATAATAAAATAAATATAAAAATAAAATATTTTTAGCTGAGTCAGGAAAGCATTCTTGTTGGGTTAATTTTAAATTTAATGACATACAAATGGCCGGGATGACGATGACTTGTGAACGGCCAGCTGTGCGGTGTGAAACTCTTCAACATAAAATTAAACTTAACGTTTAGAAAAATAAACTGTGCTCAACAAATAATAAAATGTTTTCATTGAATTCTGAAACTTAAGGGTTTTTTTTGTAAAAAAAAAAAAGCATGCATTATCCAACGCCATTATAAAGCTGATGTACTGTATTCCAAGTTGAAATTTGCTAGAGGACAATGAAAGATTTAAGTGTGACCAATGATTTGACAGCTCAAACGATATGGCGTGTCAGAGATGAACAAACCAATGCGGGGAGGAAAAAAAAAGTGCCAGGAAAAATGTCATCAAAACAAAGTCGCAAGTTTTGCTAGGAAAAAAAAAGCCATAGGGAAAAAAAAAGCCATAGGGAAAAAAATTGAACGAAAAACGTTTTTTAAAAATCGTTACTTACTACGTATATATAAGAGCTTCCCATACTCGTTACTTACTACGTATATATAAGAGCTTCCCATACTCGTTACTAACTACGTATATATAAGAGCTTCCCATAATCGTTACTTACTACGTATATATAAGAGCTTCCCATACTCGTTACTTACTACGTATATATAAGAGCTTCCCATACTCGTTACTTACTACGTATATATAAGAGCTTCCCATACTCGTTACTTACTACGTATATATAAGAGCTTCCCATACTCGTTACTTACTACGTATATATAAGAGCTTCCCATACTCGTTACTTACTACGTATATATAAGAGCTTCCCATACTCGTTACTTACTACGTATATATAAGAGCTTCCCATACTCGTTACTTACTACGTATAAATAAGAGCTGATTATCAAAATGCTGTGTTTTGTTTTTTGGGCTTTTGAGATATTCAACTTTTTTCTCCTACACAAAGATGACTCAAATTTTTGTAAACATTATGGAAAACTGAGAGCTAATTTAAGTATACCGGTATAGTCAAAATATAAGTTAGACTAAGCTGAACATTAAAATGTTATGTTAATTAAAATGTATTTATTTACTTTGTTTCATTTTTTTTTTATCTTGTTCCAAAACAACAAAATACTGTAGGTTCATTTTGATAGAATATCATTCCCAGTGCCCAAATAGTTCAGTTTGTTTATACATTACAAACCACCTTCATGCCAAAATTAAATTATATTTTATAAAATATATTATATAATTGTGTTTGAATAATGTGTTTGCTTGATATGTATTTCAACAGAACAGTATAATTAATGCTGGAAAGTCCCCTGGTTTTCATGATCAGTTGTTATAAATTTGAATTCTAAACAAGGTAAAAAAAAAACAACAAAAAGGAAGTCCAATTCACAAATCCTTTTATTTAAATTGATAAGCACACAGAAATAGAAAATTATGAAGTGTCTGATTCGCAGTGTGCAGCATCTTCAACAGAATTGTGGAGTAGTGTTTTGTTTTGTACATAGACATGCTTCTGTCATCGGCACCCACAGCACTGAGGAGACGAAGGGCGTCTTTAGTTTAGCATTGGTAACACAGTTTTTGACTCCAAAATAGTTGGTTTAAAATTGTCCCAGTCAGTTTCCTTTTTAAGGAGACAATAAGAGGTTGGGTCAGAATGGTAACTTCTACTGAAGTCTCTCAGAATTGATAAGAAGTTCTTTTGGCGTTACTTCTTTTAAATGTCTTTGCTGTTTTTACAAATGTCTGGACGTCAGCTTTGAAATCAAGAGCTGGACCAATCCTGACCGAAAACAAGAACTTTGCCATGTCAGCTGAGGTTGTCCCTATAGTTGTCGGGCTCTAGAATCTAATCTTCTTTTATTATAACCAGCTGATCGAACCAGTGAAAGGTGAGAGTCCCCTCGTTTAGAGAAAGTATGAGTGATCAACAGCTTTTTGAAATCATGACTTTCTTGAGGAAAGAAGCAAAAAAGCCATGTATATGTTTTTATTCTGTCCATAGCACAAACCAGAAGACATCTGATGTGCTGTAGATCAGTAGTTAGGAGATTCTGTAAAGCAGAACAAACGATATTGGAATCTTGGCCATTTTGACATTCCAACCAGGCAAAGAAAAATTTGTGAAAAGTTTTTTTTAAATGTTTGGTCGAGCTATTCTGCAGTTAGTGTGTGTTGTTCTTACTACCAAATATTAAGAAAAAATCATGTTTTAATTTTGTCTCAATCATTTGTGATAAAATTGTTCCCATGAAGTTAATGATTTAGCCTAATGTTTACAGGTAATTTATATTCATTCATATTTGTTTTTTACTTTTACCAAAATAAAATTCAATGAAAAATATATCTCTTTAAACCATATGATCAGGAATATAAAATATTTAATGGATGAAGATAATAAATTAACAAATAACAATTTTAAATACGTTTTCATATCCTAAGAGTCAAACGGATAATTTTTGAAACCTTTTAATTGCAGCAATAAAATATAAATAGTTGATAGTCCTTTTATTGACTAAATGTAAGCATCCAATGAATAGCAGACTCAACCAATCAAATCCTAGCATTGTTTAATGGTTAATAAATAGAAAATAATCCATACCACTTACCATGATGGTTAACTTGACATTATGGTTAACTTGAAAACATCTAGACAAGAATCCACTTCAAGACTCCTATTCCGTCTTCATATTAAACTGGCTTTAAGAAGAAACAGTGTTTCTGTAGAGACTACCCAAAAATAATACATAGCCAAAAAATAAGTTTGAAAGAAGATACAAACTTTGACAGTGCAAGGGGTTTTAACATACATTTTTATTATTTTTTTTAAAACCAAAGAATTTTCTAAATTTATTTTCTTGTGCTACAATATCATTCAATATGTTTTGCAGTTGAATATAGATACCAGGGAAATCTTTTTTGTGCAATGAAGAAAAGAAAAGAAAAAAAACTTTTACTGGGTCTCTTAGTCTTAGCATACAAAGTAAATAGGTTGGCCATGCATTAATTTGTACTGAATGGCTTGACATTTGCAAGTTACAAGGGTTAAGTTATTTATTTATATATGCTTGGACAATAAGGTCTTAGATTCCAGGGGTGAAACTAAGCTGGGGTCTAAAGTACATTCCATATGCTCCAAATGGAAATCAATTTTAGTTCATGAAGTTTTGGGGAGGATGACCAGCTGGAGTCAGTATTCCTAATTTCGGTGCTGATACCATCAGTGATAGATGTAGTTTTCCCCCTAAACCAAACACATGAATACCCCTCTCCCCACACACACAACTAGAAGTAGAAGGTACAATTATGAAAGATACAGAGTGTGACACTAATCATGGTTTTATCACAATTATTTTAAACAGGGCCTGTATGTTAAATGTATTATTGTTGAACCAACAAAGTTACCAGTATTGGTATTAAGTATCTCCACTGGTGGAGTAAATAGGTGGCAGATGCTCGAGAACAAACACTTTTATAATAAAAGCGAATACGTAATCTTTGAGTTTGTTCCCTTGGAACTAGACTCAGGTTGTGCAGTTCAGGCATGGCGAGAGGGTCAAAGAGTTCACACGAGAAAAGTCACGAAAAAAAGTTACAGAAAAAAAAAACATTTTTTTTTTTTTGGTAATTTTATTTTAAGTCATTATGAATGTTTCGAATCGACTAAATAACATGTATGGAAGTAAGAGACGGCTCATTCGAATAGTGTTTTGATTTTTGCTTCGAATTAAATATGTATGTGGTTTTATTTAGTAATGTATACATATTATAATCACTCTATTAATTATATCTATTAATCATAATTAGTTAATTGAATAATTAATAATTCATATTATGGTATATTTTATTTTGTAATATAAATTATTAATATTATGATATTTAAAATTTTCATCGGAGGACTTCACAAACTGATATTTGAAAGGGACAGACGATTTTCTACATTCGATTGACATCTCCTGATACCACACTCCACACTGAAACAAGACGTCCCTAGAAGTGGAACTAGTTTGAACATGGTACGTTTGGTCAAGCCGAACTCCGACAGACAAGCTCATTGGCTTATAACAGCACTCATGTGACTGGAGGAACATGTAACATGAACTCCTCTGATCTTTGTGTTAAAGTTTTACTGGACCGTGTTTATAAGAGGGCATTATTAATTGGAATAACTGTTCCAGAGCTGTCGAGAACTGAAGAAGTGTTGAATACAAGAGAAAAAACTCATACATAAAAGGTTAATTTTTATTTATATATTTGTTTTGCATGAAAAGCTTGACTTAATTAGTCATATGCCAAAGTTGAACGATCAAAATAAGCAATTGCTAAACAGTATTTAATAAGAGGATGAGTTGCCGTATATAGACTATATATCAGGCTTATATATCAGTATAGTGGACGACGTAGACTTGGTAAACACTAGTAAACAGAAAAGCAATACATTAATAAAATATACATTATTTAAATTTACTGATATGCATATAGAGTATAGTGAAATAAGTTACAATTTATCAAAAATGCATAAAAAGTTAATTAGAATCATTAAAATTACTCTTTAATACAGCCAGTGGCGTAGCGAGGGGGTTTGGCGCCAGATGTCAAGATTCGCGCCCGGGGACAAGATTCATTTTAAAGCGCCCCTTTTTCTTTTTTTCAACTCTCAAACCCATTATTTGTATCAATAAAATAACATCAAAGCACATTTTGGCGCTCCTAACTACCTGGGGCCCGGGGACATCTGCCCCCCCTTGCACCTCCCTCGCTACGCCTCTGAATACAGTATTAGTTTTGAAAATCAAAAACGTGTTTAAAATTGACATTAAAACACGAGTTATTGCGCAGTGGAATTGGGTAACTAAGTGTACATTTTTTCCCCCATGAAGTACAGTAATAAAGCAAAAAAGTTGATTCTGGTTTCATTTATTTATTTGAAAATTTGCTACGTGTAACTGTAACATTTTTTTTTTAAATTTGTATACCGAAGTACTTACTGATAAGATAAGATAAAATAAGATTCTTTTATTGATCGAAACAAATGGAATTTTTAAAAATTTCACTGTACATTTTCAGCACATAAATAAAATAATTTGAACACAAGAAATTTATAATAAATTATTTCAAATAACCATTCAGTGAGTTCTCTTAGCCAAATCGGGGACTTAATAGTTCTATATAAGATGTGTGGCTTCAGAGGGAACACGCCGGTAAATCCGTACAGATTGGGGAACAAAAGAATTTCATACTTTTCAGTCCTGACGGAAAGAATTCGTCCCGAACGGCCCGATCCTAAGTATATGGTGATGAATAGGGTAGGATGTATCATCCAAAATGTGTTTAGTTTTACAAAAAACATCTTTCTTCAAATAGTTCTTCAAGTGAAGGATGTTTAGTTTGTGTTATGTTCCAAGCTTTCTTGATTAGTCAGTTTATGCGGTGTTTAATATCAGACGTTGAAATCCCACACCAGCAGGCAATACTGAAATTAAGTAGGCTTCCAATAGTTGCACTGTAGAATAACAAATTGCTTGTTAACGTTGAAATTGCACTGTTTTTTTGAGGTAGAACAGTCTTTGGTTGAATTTCTTATACATCATTTGGCCATGCTCTTGCTACGTTAGCTTATTGTATCGGTGAAATGGTGACACCTAAGTAGTTATATGCCTATACTTTCTCAACACTTTGATTTTTTATTTTGAGATCTGTACTCTGGTGTTTCCCCCTCCTGAAATCCACAACCATTTTATTTGTTTATGAGACATTCAGCTGGAGAAAATTCTCATCGCACCAATTGATAAAGCTTGTAACTAAGCTGCGGTATGAGCCTTCTCCTTCACATATTAAGACGACGATGGTGGTATCATCAGCACATTTTAAGATTGGAACGGTGTCGCTTGAGCCCCACACTGCCCTACCCAAAATGAAGTCCCTGGTTGTGGGTCAACTAAATGGAGAAAAAAAAAAACTATTATTAAACTGTTGTTAGTGGTCAACCAAACGCCGATATCGTCAACTAAGTGTCTCATTATTGACCATATATTCTTATGACTCGCTGTAGCATTCAGCGAAGGATGAACTCTGACTAAATTGAGAAATCACATTATGTTTTTAACAAGGACGATCATAAACTCGTATGTGGCATTGTACGGAGAGGAAAAATACTAATACCAATAATGATAATAGACAACATAATTTGTGACCAGAAGAGCTGAGATGTATGATGTATGGCGTCGTACAAGACGTTTTTGTTGTGATCCGTTATAAATAAGAATTATATCATTTCATTTGATTATTAAAGAAAATATTTGTTTAATATGTTGAATTTCTAAAAAAAAAAAAAAAAGACTTTAAAAAAAAACCAGCACGATGAAATAGCTAGACTTGAAAAACCTGACAGCGCGGAGTGTATCGGTGAAATAGTTAGACTAGAACAATATGACAGCGTGGTGTGCATCGGTGAAATAGTTAGACTTTAACAACCTGACAGCGCGGAGTGTATCGGTGAAATAGTTAGACTAGAACAATATGACAGTGTGGTGTGCATCGTTGAAATAGTTAGACTTTAACAACCTGACAGCGCGGAGTGTATCGGTGAAATAGTTAGAATTGAACAACCGGACAGCGCGGAGTGTATCGGTGAAATAGTTAGACTTGAACAACCGGACAGCGCGGTGTGTATTGGTGAAATAGTAAGACTTGAACAACCTGACAGCGCGGTGTGTATCGGTGAAATAGTAAGACTTGAACAACCTGACAGCGTGGTGTGTATCGGTGAAATAGTAAGTCTTGAACAACCTCACAGCGCGGTGTGTATCTGTGAAATAGTTAGACTTGAACAACCTGAAAGCGCGGTGTGTATCGGTGAAATAGTAAGACTTGAACAACCTGACAGCGTGGTGTGTATCTGTGAAATAGTTAGACTTGAACAACCTGACAGCGCGGTGTGTATCTGTGAAATAGTTAGACTTGAACAACCTGACAGCGCGGAGTGTATCTGTGAAATAGTTAGACTTGAACAACCTGACAGCGCGGTGTGTATCTGTGAAATAGTTAGACTTGAACAACCTGACAGCGCGGAGTGTATCTGTGAAATAGTTAGACTTGAACAACCTGACAGCGCGGTGTGTATCTGTGAAATAGTTAGACTTGAACAACCTGACAGGGCGGTGTGTATCTGTGAAATAGTTAGACTTGAAAAACCTGACAGCGTTGTGTGTATCTGTGAAATAGTTAGACTTGAACAACCTGACAGCGCGGTGTGTATCGGTGAAATAGTAAGACTTGAACAACCTGACAGCGTTGTGTGTATCGGTGAAATAGTAAGACTTGAACAACCTGACAGCGTGGTGTGTATCGGTGAAATAGTAAGTCTTGAACAACCTGACAGCGTGGTGTGTATCGGTGAAATAGTAAGACTTGAACAACCTGACAGCGTTGTGTGTATCGGTGAAATAGTAAGACTTGAACAACCTGACAGCGTGGTGTGTATCGGTGAAATAGTAAGTCTTGAACAACCTGACAGCGTTGTGTGTATCGGTGAAATAGTTAGACTTGAACAACCTGACAGCGTTGTGTGTATCGGTGAAATAGTAAGACTTGAACAACCTGACAGCGTGGTGTGTATCGGTGAAATAGTAAGTCTTGAACAACCTGACAGCGTTGTGTGTATCGGTGAAATAGTAAGACTTGAACAACCTGACAGCGTTGTGTGTATCGGTGAAATAGTAAGACTTGAACAACCTGACAGCGTGGTGTGTATCGGTGAAATAGTAAGACTTGAACAACCTGACAGCGTTGTGTGTATCGGTGAAATAGTAAGACTTGAACAACCTGACAGCGTTGTGTGTATCGGTGAAATAGTAAGACTTGAACAACCTGACAGCGTTGTGTGTATCGGTGAAATAGTAAGTCTTGAACAACCTGACAGCGTTGTGTGTATCGGTCCAGCCCATGCACAAGCGAGTTGGTAAAGTTACGATGGTCGTCTGGTCTTCGGCTCAACACAACTGAAAGCCATGGACGTCCCAGGTGCTGGCCGGTTGGCAGGAGACAAATCAAAAACGTCGCACCTGTTCCCTGGACTCAGGTGTAAAGTTAATGACGCAGAGGATTGAGGCCCGACACCTTGATGGTCGGTTGCAACGTGTTAGGTCCGATAAGAATGTCAGCGCGCCTAACAATAACAATGATCTGAGTCTGGTGTTAGGTTTGGTCGGTGGGAGAGCAGGTCAGTGGGAGGGCAGGTCAGTGGTAGGGATTTCGTAGGGAGGGGAAGGCAATGGGAGGGGTGGTCAGTGGGAGGGGAGGTCGGTGGGAGGGGAGGTCGGTGGGAGGGGAGGTCTGTGGGAGGGGAGTTCGGAGAG
>CAXITT010000319.1:145944-179821 GCA_964033795.1 Lymnaea stagnalis | reverse complement strand
GGGGGGGTGGGTGGGTGGGTGGTTGGGTGGGTGGGTGGGTGGGTGGTTGGGTGGGTGGATGCTGTCGAACTGTTTTAGGCAATCTTTAAGGCTCTGGTGTAGGCTAATGTCATATCACGTGCTCACTGCCATTGAAACAGTCATAACACATCAGGGTTGATTGGATACGACAAGTTATGTAAACACAAAAAAAATATTAAAACAGAAGACAGCTTCCGGTCGGGATAAATTCTCAGGAAAAAAAAACAACGACAACAAACAAACTAACCAAAAATCTTCCAACATTCCAACAACATGCTACATTGTGTAACTACGTTGTAGTTTTAAAAATGATGCTTGTTTTGCGGCTGTTGATTGCCAATTTCGGATTAAAGATACCCGACTGTGGACAACCGTGCGGTAAAAAATATACAATAAATTACGGAGGTGCCTCAACTCTGGGTTCTGGCTGTGTGGGCTGAGAACTAATATTTGATAAGAAGTGGCATTACCAGACCTGTTTACCCTCCAACTCTTAAAATCGTACAATATCATCACAAAATCGTCCAATTCCTTATATTTACAGTTTTAAAAAAACATTCAGTATACATAATGTTTACACCTAAAAATCGTACATTGTGCGTCAAAATCGTAAGAGTAAACAGGTCTGCATTACATTAAAAAAGAAAATGATAATAACCAACATTTCAATTAGCCCAATTTTTTGTGTTTTTGATTCGCTAAGTGACGAAACCGAAGCGTCACCTCGTGTAACATCTAATTACCGACATCAGCAGAACGAGTACCTACACCGTAATTACAAACACAAATGATTGAAAAATAAGATAATGCTGTTATGGCGGATCCTCAAAGCATGTCAGTTTCAGCACAATATTATAGAGGGTTACAGTATTGAATTTTTGGTTTGTTTTCGATTTCTCCATGACACAGATATGTAGATTTCATCAAGGGAAAGGCTAGAAGTCAGATGTAACTACTTATTTCTCCGCCTCTGACTGCAAACCGCGGGATGAAGTATCCTACATTTGTTATAAATACAAATCAAGGGAGCACGAAAGAGTATCTTCAGAATATCAGTGAGTTCCAGCCATGAAGGTAATATAACTTTTTGCTAATGTTACTTAAATGTTCAATAGCTCAACTACCTTATAATATTTTACTTATATTAATGTCTAAAATGGAAAACAGATTTTCCAAAGATATCCATGGCTTCTTCTGGGATTTGGGGTTGGATGTGATATTATCGTACTGAACTCGAAATTTAACAATGGACTAGCCTTTTAACAATGGACTAGCCTTTTAACAATGAACTAGCATTTAACAATGGACTAGCCTTTTAACAATGGACTAGCATTTTATCAATGGACTAGCATTTTTTCAATGGACTAGCATTTTATCAATGACTAGCATTTTAACAATGGACTAGCATTTAACAATGGACTATCATTTAACAATTGTCTAGCCTTTTAACAATGGACTAGCATTTTAACAATGGACTAGCCTTTTAACAATGGACTAGCATTTTAACAATGTACTAGCATTTTAACAATGGACTAGCATTTTGACAATGGACCAGCATTTTAACAATGGACTAGCCTTTTAACAACGGACTAGCCTTTTAACAACGGACTAGCATTTAACAATGGACTAGCATTTTAACAATGGACTAGCCTTTTAACAATGGACTAGCATTTTAACAATGAACTCGAATTTTAACAATGGACTTGCCTTTTAACAATGGACTCGAATTTTAACAATGGACTAGCATTTTAACAATGGACTAGCATTTTGTCAATGGATTAGCATTTTAACAATGGACTAGCCTTTTAACAATGGACTAGAATTTTAACAATGTACTAGCATTTTAACAATGGACTAGCATTTTGACAATGGACCAGCATTTTAACAATGGACTAGCCTTTTAACAACGGACTAGCCTTTTAACAACGGACTAGCATTTAACAATGGACTAGCATTTTAACAATGGACTAGCCTTTTAACAATGGACTAGCATTTTAACAATGAACTCGAATTTTAACAATGGACTTGCCTTTTAACAATGGACTCGAATTTTAACAATGGACTAGCATTTTAACAATGGACTAGCATTTTGTCAATGGATTAGCATTTTAACAATGGACTAGCCTTTTAACAATGGGCTAGCATTTTAACAATGGACTAGCCTTTTAACAACGGACTAGCCTTTTAACAACGGACTAGCATTTAACAATGGACTAGCATTTTAATAATGGACTGCCTTTTAACAATGGACTAGCATTTTAACAATGAACTCGAATTTTAACAATGGACTTGCCTTTTAACAATGGACTCGAATTTTAACAATGGACTAGCATTTTAACAATGGACTAGCATTTTGACAATGGACTAGCATTTTAACAATGGGCTAGCATTTTAACAATGGACTAGCCTTTTAACAACGGACTAGCCTTTTAACAAGGGACTAGCATTTAACAATGGACTAGCAGTTAAATGCACTAGCCTTTAAAAAAAGGACTAGCCTTTTAACAATTGACTCGAATTTTAACAATGGACTAGCCTTTTAAAAATGGACTCGAATTTTATCTATGGGCTAGAATTTTTTCTAGGGTCTAGAATTTTATCTATGGGCTAAACTTTTATCTGGCTAAAATTTTATTCTGGATCGGTTCAATTAAGATTGTGGCTCTTTCGACTCACTTCCGTCAACCTATTGAGATGAAACTTTGCACATAGGCTCGTTGTCGATGTCGACACATTGTAGCACATTTTCAACCCTACCCTCCCAATTGTTTGATATTTTGATTTTTATAAACCTTTGATAGCAAGGGTTGCTTGTATTTGGCATGGGTATGTTAAACAATCTGCTTCTATTTGGCATGGGTATGTTAAACAATCTGCTTCTATTTGGCATGGGTATGTTAAACAATCTGCTTCTATTCGATTTCATCGATGGTTTGGAATATGTCTGTGATTGTATAGTGCGTCACGTTTCTGTACTTTAAGGCCTTCCAAATTTCAAACTCAATAGGCAAAGGAGCTAAGAGTGAATACATTTTTAACAAAAGTAATCCACAGATATCCTGAAACAAAAAAAGATAATGATCTCGCCTAGCTATCAATAAGATGAAATCAACATTAATGTTGATTCCAAATTTATAAAAGGTATTAATAACTAAATTTTCAAGTAATACATTAAAATTTTGCAAGTAAAATCTGGTATTTATCTTGAATTTATAAATACCCCCTCCCCCCCACCCGCCCCAAGCTCTACTACCAGAATTAGAATACCAATCCAATAAATATGATGATGGGAGGTCATACACGCGTATTCAATCTGTTCCCAAGTCACGCACTAAAACACACGGTGCACGATCATTCTCTTTCTGCGCCACAAAACAATGGAATTCTCTCCCATTACACATTCCGCACTATACCGACCCTCCAGGCCGTCAAAACTGAAACAAGGTGCATTTATTTAAATTACACTATCCTGAATGATTCCCACCGCATTCTGACCAATAAACGATGCTGCTGGCCGCCGTCCATGGCTTGACATATAAATAGTTCGCTTGGTGTGTCGGGGTGAATATTTTTTGTATAAAGCTTTTTTTTTTTCTTCAAATATTAAAGATATGTATGAAACTGTTTTAATGTCCTGTTTATTATTGCGCAAATTTTTATGTGAAGTATGGTGAGCCCTAGGCTTCGGTACCGTGCTTTATAAGACCACTGTAATAATAATAATAATAATAATAATAATAATAATAATAATAATAATAATAATAATAATAGTATGGCTCCATTTTTGATTTACTTTTTCAAAATGTTTCTTGGTCTGAAATGTCGACAAAATGACAACACAATAAATTTAATGGCGGACGTCGAATGAGAGCCTGCTGCGAGGATTTATTTTTTTAAAAAGTTGTTTGTTGATGCATCTTTACTTAGTGTGACGCTGTCCAGAAAGTAGAAAATTATTTAAAGTCAGTAAGGATGATTTTAAATTCGCTATTTGTATTAATATGTTTTTAAAAAGGCTGTTAAATACTTTAATTTAGATATTTATATAGGGAGGTATCCTCAAATCAGCTGTAAGTTAAAATAAGCTATTGAAAATTCGAGCATACATCTTTACGTCTAACTTTTCCTCTTGTATCTCTCCACTCCAGGTAATCATGAATCTAATACGCCCACTCGCTAACTTATTCACCGTGTTCATTGTCTGTTTTATCATCGTCCAAGCCAACCCTTCGAACTTGGCACGAAGCGATGCCGGAGATTCGCCCCTGGACGATTCGGGGTTTAAACGAGCCCCGACGTCCGGGCCCTGGCGACCCCCACCATTCGTCAACCATCAAACATTCTGGAAGAGGCGGGTCTGGGACAACGAAACCTGGAACTCATTCAAGTCTGAGGTGAAGGAAACGTTCGACGACATCCATGACATTGTGGACAGCGGCGTTTCCAGAATCAAGCAGGGGTGGGAGAAGTTTAAGGACTTCTACCTGAAGAAACAAGAGAAAAGTGTTGATAATGGACGCCCGCCGACGGACGTAGTGTTCAGGAGGGCAGAAGGGCGCAGGGGCGTTTTCGACGATTCATGGGCGGCGATCAAGACTGGCTTCAAACAAGGGGTGGAAGACGCCGAGGCTTTCGGTAAGGACGCCGCGGAGAGAGCCAAGGATGGCTGGGAAAGATTTAAGTCCATATTTTTTAAAAGAGATCTTGAAAACTTGATATTCTCGCAAAGATTTGCGCAGGATGTTTGAGCCACGTCGTCCTCACAGTGGTAAAGGTCATCCAGAGTTGTTGAGGTAGCGCTTGTATCATGGCCTGACGTGCAATACCCTGCATTTGTGAAGAGATGGGGGTCAAAAAAAAAGAAATAGCGAGTATTAAAATGAATTCCAGAAGCTCCTCATAGCATTATAACAACAAATAGGCATGATATTTTTTTATTTTTTTAAAACAACTCTGAATTGAGGACATTGAGTTTTATATTTAATGAGTTTAAAGTTTGGAATCAGAGAAGAAAATTAAAATAAAAAAGGGGTTTGTTTCGAAAGCTCTAGATAAATCAAGTTTTTAAAAACATTATTCCTATAATGTTTTATAATTTTTAAAAACTTCACATTTTTTAAGAATTGTTAAAAAACAAATACTTGTTAAAGTGGTTTTAACATTTAATTAGGAGCTTTACTTTTCAACAAGATATTTTCTTTCTTTATCGATATTTTGTCTTTTTAAAAAGAAATAACGTATAACTTTTGTTTTTGTGTATTATTAAAACAAAATTCTGTATAAACTTTTTGATTGCATTTAAATAAATCACTTCTCTGAGAATTTTAAGTTCGATCGAACTTTACAAGATGCTATATAAACTGAAAATAAATAATGTTTTGTATTCTTAGTTCATTAAAATTGTAATTAATCTTTTGCAGTGACAGTAAAACAATAAATGGTGCTTAATTAACATATTTGCATTTTGGGCGGGAGGGGGGGATCATTTTAAATGTCAGTATGTATTAGAAACGCTCATAAACAAAACAATGTGTGTTTTTTTCTAATTTTTTTTTTTTTTAAATTTCAGTCTTATGATTATGGAGCAAGATTTTTTTAAATATGTTGTTATGATACTTTGTCTCTAAATAAGATATGTTGAAACACATTTATGTATCAATTGTTATAATGTTATAAAATTGCCAACAACACCACGACAACCACAATATCTAATCAAGTTCCAATGGTATTCATCATCATCATCAGTGGCCCGTACGCGGCTCTGGTCTCATCCAACCCCACTCTTACCATTCAGACTGATCTTTGGCTCTTTCTTTTGGTCTCCATGCGTGGACCCCAGCCTTGGGCGATCCACATCTACATCATAAATTCATCTCAGTCGTGGTCAAATCAATGGGCCCGTAAGCCTCTTGTCTTCATTGTCTGTCAAGCAGTTTTGATCTCCAAATAAGAAGACATTCAACCTTGTTCATTCCGGTGCAGCTTTGATTTTTCAATAGCTGCGATGAGGGATGGCTCTTCATATAATGTATATATTTCTTGATCTGTCCTAATTGTTCTTAAAGATTTTTTTTATAAATATAATTCAGAAAGAAATTTTACGTCAAAAAAATTGGTAATAGGCAATTTTGACAAACACGATGTCAGAATGCTAAAAATCTGAGGAAATATAATTTGTGTTTTGATGAAGTATTTGAAGATATTTAAATAAATAATCTTCCAAACTCCATCTCCTGGCTTCTACATACATTTAATTATTATTCTTATTTTTTTTTTACATTTATGACAGATCAAGATGAAATTTAAAAGTAATCAATTCGATCTCTTATATATATTTTGCTTTTGGTGTGTCCTGCTTCCTTTTCACATCCGGTCGTCGCTCTACTCACAAGATATGTTTAATCAGTAAAAGCACTGATTTTTAAAAAAAAATAGTAAGGGGTTTGGTCACGGAGTGAGCGTCATGCGTGACGGTTGAACTCGGTTAAAAGTTTCTTTTTTTCCTTTAGGGTGAGGAAAGACTGTTATATGAATCAATAAACAGCCACAGATATGTTGTGGACTGTATGTAGGACATTCTGTAGGAATATCGTATAAACGCCGCCAGACAGGGTGTAGGAATGTCTGCATGCCTATTGTTTAAAGGCCGGTAGGTAGGGCATAGGGCTGTTTATAGGCCGATTGTTTAAAGGCCGGCAGGTAGGGCGTAAGACTGTCTGTAGGCCTAGTGTTAAAAGATCGGCCCGTAGGGTGTTGGACTGTCGGTAGGCCTATTGTTTTAAGGTTGACGGGTAGGGTGTAAGAATTTCCGTAAGCCGGCAGAAAGATTTTATAAGATTAGAATTTAACTTTTTTAAAAAGACTTTGACCCATTGGGAAGCTCCTCTAAACATCCGGACCCGGTCTTAAAAAACTGCACCCGGTGTTAAGCCTTAGCTTAATTTATTATATTTCCTTCACCCAACCAGTCTACGTTTGAATACCTTACGTTAAAAAACAAAAACAGAAAATCGTCAAACTAAAATAGCGTTGTTCTGTCGAAAAAAAAAAATGGATCCCAGTCGGAGTGATGACTTTGTTTCTGAAAATTACTGTTTTTTAAAATTCAGCCGTGTTTGATCAGACCTTTGTCTTCTTTATTTGTTTGTGAACAAAGCTGCATACACTATACTCAAATAGATCTTTAATTACTACTTTAAAATTTATATATATAATCAGAAAATAAATGTTGTATGTGTGGTGAAGGTTTTTCTTGACGTAGACAAACTGTTTTTGATATTTCGTCTGGATTGTGTTGATTTAAATCAGATGAAGCGGATTTTTTTGGGGGGTAAAAGTTATACGGAAAGCCAAGATTTTAATTGTTGCCGTTTACGATTGTAAATGGTTGTCGTAGTTTACGCTGTCACTGCTAGGGTGATGCTGGTAGTACTTTCTTTAGTGGAATGTCTCAAATTGTTGTGGACGAGTCCCCGTTTGGAGAGTATGATGTGGCTGTTTGGGCATCTGTTGTGGACGAGTCCCCGTTTGGAGAGTATGATGTGGCTGTTTGGGCATCTGTTGTGGACGAGTCCCCGTTTGGAGAGTATGATGTGGCTGTGTGGGCATCTGTTGTGGACGAGTCCCCGTTTGGAGGGTCCAGTGTTGCTGTTTTGGCATCTTCTGCTAGAACTTTGTATATGGTTGAGGACACTTCCTCATTTGGAGAGTTTGATGTGGCTTCTTCATTGACCTCTGGTGTTAAATTCACGACAACCTCTTTCGTTTTTTCTGCAGTAGTCACTGGTGTTGTCAAGTCGGTTGCCTTTGCCGTCGTTACTAAATGTTCAATGGTATTTGAAACAACGTTGTTTACAGTTGTGCATTTGCCTGGGTTTTCATTATTATTTTCAGTGGTGTTATCTTCTAGTTTCGGTTTCTTACTTTGTTTGGCTTTCGGCCTCTTCCTGGTCTTCGACTTGCTCTTTAAATGTTTGTGAAAGTTAAAGTACTTGTTGTTGAAGAATCGGTGTAAGCTCACTCTTTGTGACTGGGCTATACCTGATAGTGGCCGAAAGCGAAAAACTGGCCGAGATGTACTGAATCGGTTCAAACCTGCTCTATGGACCTGGGCTATACTTGATAGTGGCCAAAAGCGATGAACTGGCCGAGATGTGCTGAAACGGTTCAAGCTCGTGCTATGGACTGGGGATATACCTGATAGTGGCCGAAAGCGATAAACTGGCCGAGATGTGCTGAATCGGTTCAAGCTTGTGCTATGGACTGGGGATATACCTGATTGTGGCCGAAGGCGATGAACTGGCCGAGATGTACGAATTTTATCCCTGGATATCCATCCGCGATTTAAAAACTGGCGTTTGACTTTGTCGGTGATTTGGATCTGGTGGAATTTCGTAATAGAAAATTGATAGTTATGAATGTAGATACTTATATTCTATGAAAAGACATTGTATAAATATGGTCAGCCTACACTAATGGAGAGAAATTTAATTTTTAAGGACTTTTTTTATTTATAATAATATTATGAAACGTAGACAAAATGTGTAATAAATATGTTATATATTAATGTTGAATCTGGGAGCGTACAGAATATTATATTAAAGACTGCAACAATAGAAGACGGATAGACAAAATTATATGTTGAAGGGTCTTTTGAATGGCTTACCACTGTAATGTGTAATGATCACAAACATTAACTGATTATATTATATATATATATATANGAAGGGCTGGGAAAGATTTAAGTCCATATTTCTGAAAAGAGACCTTGAAAACGAGATCTTCTCACAAAGATTTGAGGATAATGTGTTTGATCCACGTCGCCCTCGTAAAGGTCGACCGGTGGTGTCGAGGTAACGGTTGCACCATGGCCTGATGTGCAATCCCCTTCTTCTGTAAAGCGATGGGTGGGGAAAAAAAAAAAAAAAAAAACAGCATGTAGTTAAAGAAATTTCAGAACCACCTCTTAGCATCAAACTTGGAATTGGTGACATTTGCATTTTATAAAGCAGGTTTATATTTCGGAATGAGGGATAACAATTAAAAGAAACTATGTTTTATTATAAAAGCTCTAGATAAATAAATTTTTCAAAAAAATATTTTTTTCTATGTTTTGTAACTAATTAAACCTTGCCATACAGTACATTTTAGAATTGCATTAAAAACACTAGTTGAAGTGGTTTGAATACTTACTTGGCAGCTATACTATTCAACAATAAATGTATTTCTTTATCATTAATTTGACTTTAAAAAAGTAATAATCTATAACATTTGTTTATCTTTATTTTAAAAGTTGTATCTATAAAATTGGATTTTATTTGAACAAATCACTTCTCTGAGATTTAGATTTGATGAAACGTCACAAGACACAACAGAAACTGAAAATAAATTTTGTTTTACATTTTTGATTCCTTTAAATTGTAATTCATCTTTTGCAGTGACCGTAAAACAAGAAATAGTGCTTAACTTATGTACCACAGGAGAGTCATTTTAAATATCAAATAGTATTTGGAGTTCTGCTAAAAAAACAATGTTTTTTTTTTTCGTTTTTTTTTCTTTCAATCTTATGAAATTTAAAAATGTTTAAAATATGTTGAAATAGTGTGATTTTTGTGTGTGTAAATAAAATATATTTAAACACATTCGTCATCAATTGTCATAATTCTATTAAATTTTGATTTTTTAACATGAGCCAGACAAAGATGTGCATTAAAATTTCAACTTTCTCTGATAAGAGCTAGAAAATATTTGAATAGAATTTAAACTGTTATTGGTAGGCATATCACATATTTCGTGTTGCATATGACACCTCCAGGTTGTACATCACATCTCATGGGACTGCCAGGTTTCCAACAAATCAATCTTATAAACAAAGGACGTTATTGGAGATGAAACATTGTCTTCATATGCAATGTTTTAAGTGGTCTTGGTTCCATGTAAGAAGAGTACACAATCAAAACTGACCCACTTATTAGGCCAGTGGTACATGCTGCTAGAAATGTTCCAGCGGCATTGCGAGATGACTTCAAGAAAGAACTTCAGCGCATGGAAAATGAAGGTGTCATTGAGAAAGTGGATCATCTCACAGCATGGGCCAACTCACTGGTGATTGTTGAAAAGAAAAGGTTGTGGTTTAAGGATCTTCCTTGATCCTAGACACCTTAACACTGCCATTCAATGGGATCATTACAAATTACCCACCATTGAAGAAATGGCTAGTAGAATTACTGGCAGCAAGGATTTCACTGTGTTGGGAGCAAACTCAGCTTTTTGGCATGAATATTGGTTGGAAAAGTGGATTAAGTGATCATGAATTTAAGGTATAAAAAGAATGTAAAATGTGGAATAAAGATCAGTTGTTACACAGAGCACAGTCGAGTTGGCATCATTTATTACTATTACACAACCCTCCTAATGCGACGACCCTTCAGTACAGTTCCTCGTGTTTTGTCGACCCCCAAACATAAACATATTTTCTTGGCTACCTCATAAATATGTGTTTTCCGATAGCCTTAAGTGACCCTGGTTAAGGTACGTTCGACCCTCAAAGGGGTCGCGATCCACAGGTTGAGAACAGCTGCTCTAAAAAGATGCCCTAAAAGCAACCAGCCGTAATGTGGGAAAATGTTGCAATATTACTCATGATGATATTTATAATAAAAGTTTTGATTATTTTTGACAATCATGATAACAAGGAGTATAATGTTAAACGACAATAATGATGTTCATGATAATAATTTAACTACACTTTTATCCAATCCACAGACATTTCGCGAGTGCACAACTTGGATTTGTTGAATAACTTTCTCTCTTCGCAGCGGATCACCTGAAATGTGTTTGAAACTAGCGGAGTGTGAGCGGGCCAGAGGGTGGGGGTGCTATGGAACTGATGTGTGAAAGCTTTAAGGCTCCGGTGTAGGCTAATGTCATATCACGTGGGCACTGTCATTGAAACAGTCATAATACATCAGGGTTGATTGTATACGATACATTATGTGAACACAAAACAATTATTAAAACAAAAACGCACTTCCGGTCAGGATAAAGTTTTAAAAAAAAACAACAACAAAAAAAAAACCCAACAAAACAACAACAAATCAACAAACAAAGAAAACTATAACATAAAAATCATACCAAGAAAGTAATAACAACATACTATATTGTGCAAGCACGTTGTAGCTTTAAAAAAAAATGATGTTTGTCTGGCAGCTGTTGCTTGTCACTTTTTGATGAAAGTTAACTTACGGTTGACAACCGCACAGTGCAAATTAGACAATTAATTACGGAGGGGACTTAACCCTGGGTTCTGTCTCGGCGGGCCCTAAGTTTGATACGAGCTTACATTACGTTTTTTTTTTTTAATGAATTAACCAACTTTTCATTTAGCCAATTTAATCGTAATTGTTTTTGTTTTTTTTACGATTCGGTAAGTGACGAGGCCAAAGTCTCACCACGTGTAACATCTAATTACGGATATCAGCAGAATGAGTCCCTTCACCTTAATTACAAACACAAATGATTAAAAATAAAGATAAAACTATCCACGGCGAATCCTCAAATAATGTCAATTTCAGCACAATATTGTATAGCAGGCCTGCACAACTCAAAATGTAAGGCGGGCCGTAATACTTTTGGAAAATCTTGTGCGGGCCAAAAGAAAATAGGACAGGACTTGTGCGGGCCAAAAGAAAATAGGACATGACTTGTGAGGGCCAAACGAAAAAAAGACAGGGGTAAAGCTAATAAGAAAAATAAGAATAATAAAATATTTCGTTACTTTTCGGGCCGCATTTTGAGCAGGCCAATTATATAGGGTTACATGATTAAATTCTTTTTTTTTTTTTGACTTGTTCTATAACACATATGTAGATTTAAGGGAAATACTAGAAGCCAGATGTAGTCAGTTATGTCTCCGCCTCTGATGGCAAACCGTGGGATGATGCATTCTACATTTGTTATAAATACCAATAAAGGGAGCACGAAAGAATACCTTGAAAATATCAATCAGTGAGTTCCAGGCCTGAAGGTAATATAACTTAATTGCTAATGTTACTTTAATGTTCAAAAGCGCAACTATCTTATTGTATTTTACTTATATAAAGGTCTGAAAGTTAAATATATGGCAAAACTTCTCCATGGTTTCTTCAAGGATGGCGGTTGGATGTGATGCTGTTATACTAAACAGGAAACAGGGGCTAGCATTTTATCTATTGGCTAGCATTTTATCTATTGGCTAGCATTTTATCTATTGGCTAGCATTTTATCTATTGGCTAGCATTTTATCTATTGGCTAGCATTTTATCCATTGACTAGCATTTTATCTATTGGCTAGCCTTTTATCTATTTACTAGCATTTTGTCTACTGACTAGCATTTTATCTATAGACCATCAGTTTATCTATTTTACTAACAGTAATCTATTAACTAGCAATCTATATATTGACTAGCAATTTATATATGGGCTAGCATTCTATCTATTGACTACCATTTTGTCTATTGAATAGCATTTTGTCTATGAAAAAGATTTATCTATTGACTTGCATTTAATCTATACACCAGCACTTTATCTATTGACTTGTATTTAATATATTAACTAGCAAATTGGTCTTGCAATTTATATATATGCACTAGAATTTTATCAGTTGACTAGCAATTATCTATGGACTAGCATTTTATTTATTGACAATCATTTTAGGCTATGGAGTTACGTTTTACCTATGGACTAGTATTTTATCTATTGACTAGCATTTTACGTATTAAATAGCACATTTTTCTATGGACAAGCATCGCCGCGTTTTAATTTAAAGTTTCCTTCACTTCAATGATCCATGGTTAGTGGGTCACATCCCCCCGGGGTGCTGTTGATGTTTTTTGCTTGTCTTGGTTTTGTCTCAACCAAAGATTTGCTCAGTTCACTTCACTCGGCCACCCAGCACCACAAAGGCTATAGAATTTAAAAAAACAACAAAAAACGGCTTAAAATTCAAGTATCGCAAAGTGCACCTGTCCTTAGAATGGCACCCTTAAACACTTATCTTGTACACCGGTTCTTTCTCTTTAAGGCAACCAACTGGCGACGTAAGTTAGCGTTAAGGGTACTGGCGCATCAGTTTCAGAAACGCTGTTCTCATGTGATTACGACCATTCGTCGTGTATGATGTATTGTAGTATAGAATAAAGCTCAAAGTCTGTGTTATAGTTCATAAATATTTTACCATTGATAATTTATCGTAAGCACATTTAAAATATTTGATGCTCACTTTTTCTCTTTTTAAATTCTTTTGTAATCTTACCGTTGCTTTTGATCGTGGCTGGTTGGCAACATTTTCGGATGGCTAATTGACACACTTCCCGTCAACCATTCATGCTGAAACTTGGCACACACAAACGCAGGAGCACAACTTATTCTCCCAAAATTTCAGCCCCATCCCCCCCCCCATTGATTGATATTACCTTTTATAAAAGATGTCTACGAAGAACTCTGTTTTCATTGGGTTGTTTAATGTTCAATGATTCGGAACAACAACCCGCTTCCATTTGATTGAATCGATAGTTCGATTTATATCTGGGCTCGTGTGGGTCACGTGATTGTCTTTTAAGGCATTCCAAACATATGTCGAATTCAAAAGGCAAAGGTGCTAAGGAGTGAATACATATTTAACACAAGTAACCCGCGGGTATCCTGAAACAAAAATAATCTCGCCTAGTTATCAAATAATGGGCAAATCCATATTTACACTTATTATAAATGTATTAAAGTTAATAATAATATGATATATAACAATAATTTTTAAAAAAGATTAAGAAAGAACAACACGTTTTTTTTCTTAAATCAAGGGGTAGGCCCCACCCCACCCCCCCCCCCCCCAATATCTACCACCAACCCTTTTTTCCAAACTTCCAACACCAGAATAAGAATACACTTGCGGGTTTTGTCTCTTTTCAGAAACACCTATGAAGCGAGGCGGTCCAACATTGTACCCTTTTTTTTTTGGGAAATATTTCTTAATAAAAACCACTTGGATGATTTTCTGAATTTGAATGTTAATGCATCTTTACTGTTGCTCCGTCCTAAAGAATAAAATTATTTGTTGTCATTTAGGGTGATGATAATAAATTTGATATTTGTTTTAATGTGTTTAAAAATGTATGTTAAATGTTTGAGCTTTAATAAGATTTGTTCCGAAAGATCTCCTCAAATCAGCTGCCAATTGAGAAACGTCATTATGTATTCGAGCATACAGCCTCACGACTAACTTTTCCTCTTGTATCTCTCCACTCCAGGTAATCATGAATCTAATCCACCCACTCGCTAACTTATTCACCGTGTTCATTGTCTGTTTTATCATCGTCCAAGCCAACCCTTCAATTTTGGCACGAAGCGATGCCGGAGATTCGCCCCTGGACGATTCGGGGTTTAAACGAGCCCCGACCTCAGGGCCCCGGCGACCCCCGCCATTCGTCAGCCATCAAACATTCTGGAAGAGACGGGTCTGGGACAACGAAACCTGGAACTCATTCAAGTCTGAGGTGAAGGAAACGTTCGACGACATCCATGACATTGTGGACAGCGGCGTTTCCAGAATCAAGCAGGGGTGGGAGAAGTTTAAGGACTTCTACCTGAAGAAACAAGAGAAAAGTGTTGATAATGGACGCCCGCCGACGGACGTAGTGTTCAGGAGGGCAGAAGGGCGCAGGGGCGTTTTCGACGATTCATGGGCGGCGATCAAGACTGGCTTCAAACAAGGGGTGGAAGACGCCGAGGCTTTCGGTAAGGACGCCGCGGAGAGAGCCAAGGATGGCTGGGAAAGATTTAAGTCCATATTTTTTAAAAGAGATCTTGAAAACTTGATATTCTCGCAAAGATTTGCGCAGGATGTTTGAGCCACGTCGTCCTCACAGTGGTAAAGGTCATCCAGAGTTGTTGAGGTAGCGCTTGTATCATGGCCTGACGTGCAATACCCTGCATTTGTGAAGAGATGGGGGTCAAAAAAAAAGAAATAGCGAGTATTAAAATGAATTCCAGAAGCTCCTCATAGCATTATAACAACAAATAGGCATGATATTTTTTTATTTTTTTAAAACAACTCTGAATTGAGGACATTGAGTTTTATATTTAATGAGTTTAAAGTTTGGAATCAGAGAAGAAAATTAAAATAAAAAAGGGGTTTGTTTCGAAAGCTCTAGATAAATCAAGTTTTTAAAAACATTATTCCTATAATGTTTTATAATTTTTAAAAACTTCACATTTTTTAAGAATTGTTAAAAAACAAATACTTGTTAAAGTGGTTTTAACATTTAATTAGGAGCTTTACTTTTCAACAAGATATTTTCTTTCTTTATCGATATTTTGTCTTTTTAAAAAGAAATAACGTATAACTTTTGTTTTTGTGTATTATTAAAACAAAATTCTGTATAAACTTTTTGATTGCATTTAAATAAATCACTTCTCTGAGAATTTTAAGTTCGATCGAACTTTACAAGATGCTATATAAACTGAAAATAAATAATGTTTTGTATTCTTAGTTCATTAAAATTGTAATTAATCTTTTGCAGTGACAGTAAAACAATAAATGGTGCTTAATTAACATATTTGCATTTTGGGCGGGAGGGGGGGATCATTTTAAATGTCAGTATGTATTAGAAACGCTCATAAACAAAACAATGTGTGTTTTTTTCTAATTTTTTTTTTTTTTAAATTTCAGTCTTATGATTATGGAGCAAGATTTTTTTAAATATGTTGTTATGATACTTTGTCTCTAAATAAGATATGTTGAAACACATTTATGTATCAATTGTTATAATGTTATAAAATTGCCAACAACACCACGACAACCACAATATCTAATCAAGTTCCAATGGTATTCATCATCATCATCAGTGGCCCGTACGCGGCTCTGGTCTCATCCAACCCCACTCTTACCATTCAGACTGATCTTTGGCTCTTTCTTTTGGTCTCCATGCGTGGACCCCAGCCTTGGGCGATCCACATCTACATCATAAATTCATCTCAGTCGTGGTCAAATCAATGGGCCCGTAAGCCTCTTGTCTTCATTGTCTGTCAAGCAGTTTTGATCTCCAAATAAGAAGACATTCAACCTTGTTCATTCCGGTGCAGCTTTGATTTTTCAATAGCTGCGATGAGGGATGGCTCTTCATATAATGTATATATTTCTTGATCTGTCCTAATTGTTCTTAAAGATTTTTTTTATAAATATAATTCAGAAAGAAATTTTACGTCAAAAAAATTGGTAATAGGCAATTTTGACAAACACGATGTCAGAATGCTAAAAATCTGAGGAAATATAATTTGTGTTTTGATGAAGTATTTGAAGATATTTAAATAAATAATCTTCCAAACTCCATCTCCTGGCTTCTACATACATTTAATTATTATTCTTATTTTTTTTTTACATTTATGACAGATCAAGATGAAATTTAAAAGTAATCAATTCGATCTCTTATATATATTTTGCTTTTGGTGTGTCCTGCTTCCTTTTCACATCCGGTCGTCGCTCTACTCACAAGATATGTTTAATCAGTAAAAGCACTGATTTTTAAAAAAAAATAGTAAGGGGTTTGGTCACGGAGTGAGCGTCATGCGTGACGGTTGAACTCGGTTAAAAGTTTCTTTTTTTCCTTTAGGGTGAGGAAAGACTGTTATATGAATCAATAAACAGCCACAGATATGTTGTGGACTGTATGTAGGACATTCTGTAGGAATATCGTATAAACGCCGCCAGACAGGGTGTAGGAATGTCTGCATGCCTATTGTTTAAAGGCCGGTAGGTAGGGCATAGGGCTGTTTATAGGCCGATTGTTTAAAGGCCGGCAGGTAGGGCGTAAGACTGTCTGTAGGCCTAGTGTTAAAAGATCGGCCCGTAGGGTGTTGGACTGTCGGTAGGCCTATTGTTTTAAGGTTGACGGGTAGGGTGTAAGAATTTCCGTAAGCCGGCAGAAAGATTTTATAAGATTAGAATTTAACTTTTTTAAAAAGACTTTGACCCATTGGGAAGCTCCTCTAAACATCCGGACCCGGTCTTAAAAAACTGCACCCGGTGTTAAGCCTTAGCTTAATTTATTATATTTCCTTCACCCAACCAGTCTACGTTTGAATACCTTACGTTAAAAAACAAAAACAGAAAATCGTCAAACTAAAATAGCGTTGTTCTGTCGAAAAAAAAAAATGGATCCCAGTCGGAGTGATGACTTTGTTTCTGAAAATTACTGTTTTTTAAAATTCAGCCGTGTTTGATCAGACCTTTGTCTTCTTTATTTGTTTGTGAACAAAGCTGCATACACTATACTCAAATAGATCTTTAATTACTACTTTAAAATTTATATATATAATCAGAAAATAAATGTTGTATGTGTGGTGAAGGTTTTTCTTGACGTAGACAAACTGTTTTTGATATTTCGTCTGGATTGTGTTGATTTAAATCAGATGAAGCGGATTTTTTTGGGGGGTAAAAGTTATACGGAAAGCCAAGATTTTAATTGTTGCCGTTTACGATTGTAAATGGTTGTCGTAGTTTACGCTGTCACTGCTAGGGTGATGCTGGTAGTACTTTCTTTAGTGGAATGTCTCAAATTGTTGTGGACGAGTCCCCGTTTGGAGAGTATGATGTGGCTGTTTGGGCATCTGTTGTGGACGAGTCCCCGTTTGGAGAGTATGATGTGGCTGTTTGGGCATCTGTTGTGGACGAGTCCCCGTTTGGAGAGTATGATGTGGCTGTGTGGGCATCTGTTGTGGACGAGTCCCCGTTTGGAGGGTCCAGTGTTGCTGTTTTGGCATCTTCTGCTAGAACTTTGTATATGGTTGAGGACACTTCCTCATTTGGAGAGTTTGATGTGGCTTCTTCATTGACCTCTGGTGTTAAATTCACGACAACCTCTTTCGTTTTTTCTGCAGTAGTCACTGGTGTTGTCAAGTCGGTTGCCTTTGCCGTCGTTACTAAATGTTCAATGGTATTTGAAACAACGTTGTTTACAGTTGTGCATTTGCCTGGGTTTTCATTATTATTTTCAGTGGTGTTATCTTCTAGTTTCGGTTTCTTACTTTGTTTGGCTTTCGGCCTCTTCCTGGTCTTCGACTTGCTCTTTAAATGTTTGTGAAAGTTAAAGTACTTGTTGTTGAAGAATCGGTGTAAGCTCACTCTTTGTGACTGGGCTATACCTGATAGTGGCCGAAAGCGAAAAACTGGCCGAGATGTACTGAATCGGTTCAAACCTGCTCTATGGACCTGGGCTATACTTGATAGTGGCCAAAAGCGATGAACTGGCCGAGATGTGCTGAAACGGTTCAAGCTCGTGCTATGGACTGGGGATATACCTGATAGTGGCCGAAAGCGATAAACTGGCCGAGATGTGCTGAATCGGTTCAAGCTTGTGCTATGGACTGGGGATATACCTGATTGTGGCCGAAGGCGATGAACTGGCCGAGATGTACGAATTTTATCCCTGGATATCCATCCGCGATTTAAAAACTGGCGTTTGACTTTGTCGGTGATTTGGATCTGGTGGAATTTCGTAATAGAAAATTGATAGTTATGAATGTAGATACTTATATTCTATGAAAAGACATTGTATAAATATGGTCAGCCTACACTAATGGAGAGAAATTTAATTTTTAAGGACTTTTTTTATTTATAATAATATTATGAAACGTAGACAAAATGTGTAATAAATATGTTATATATTAATGTTGAATCTGGGAGCGTACAGAATATTATATTAAAGACTGCAACAATAGAAGACGGATAGACAAAATTATATGTTGAAGGGTCTTTTGAATGGCTTACCACTGTAATGTGTAATGATCACAAACATTAACTGATTATATTATATATATATATATATTATATATATATAATATCGGCATTACAAATTAATTTCAACATAATTTATTTAGAATTACAGTTTAAAGACCAGGACTCACCGGAAGGGCAGTATTTACGTCGTCAGTGCCATCTAAATTCGGGCCATGAGCAACTGCTTCTGGCTTATGTAAGCCCCCTGCTATCTCTGTGACCTCATTTTTCGGACGCCCTCCGTTGGGGTCGACACTGACCACCGTACCTACCAAAACAACATGGGTCAGGAGAGTCACGGCGCTCACCGTAGGGGCCATCTCACGGTTGTCATCTAATTGAGGGAGAAAAAACAAATAATTACTTTCGGTTGATGAGATTAACTTTCGATTTACATGGAATTTCGGGCTGTTATGAACGCAGCAACGCAAGCAAAGACTTGAATTCACTACAGGGGACGCACAATTTAATCGGTAGTCTAGGATTATCCAGGTCTGTTAGAATTAATTATACGAAAAATATGTATCTTGCAAAAGTTAAATACGTTGTTTTGTTTGTAGAAACGTAATTGATGCTGAAAAAATACATTTATAATTCTATTTAATAACAGAGCGTGGTATAAACACAGATACCATTTACGAGTTACACGTAAATTTCAGGTTGCAAATGATGTCAAAGCTAGTTAATGAACTCTGTTATTGAAATTATATTTTAACAAGCTTTAATTCTTTACTCTACTCTATTACTATGGTCATTTGATTTGGTGTTTCGAATAATAAAAAAAAAATGAGATAGTCGGGACTATTCTGTATCTAAAACAAGAAAGATGTATACTCAGTGGAGTATCTGGGGCTAGTGACACCCGAATGGTCCTATAGTTTCGTCGACCCACTTCCACGAATAAAAAGAGGACAGTTGGCCGAAAAAAAAAAGTCACGCCCGGGGAGGACCGACCCTCATCACCTACCTTTATACGTCACTTCCCATTTATTTTTAAGAACTTTGATTCAAAAACGAAAATAATAAATGACTGTGTTGTTAACACACAAAAAAAATTGTTTTCATAAGTCTTAAAAAAAAACAACAAACATTTAGTGTTGTAGACAACAGCGATAATTTAAAAACAGTCAAGAACCGATTACTGCTTTATAAAGATTTTAAGCCACAGATTTCAAAAGGCGTCCCTTACAACAAACAAACAAAAAACACAACAAAAAAACTGACAGGAAGCAATGAAACAATTGTACACACAAAAATGTCCATTTGATAGAGCCTTCAGTGTGACTATTTATAGAGCGAGCCATGTAAACCATGTCAGTGACGCATATAGTCTCTTAGAGATGGCAAGCACTCGACAGTAATGGAAGTTGTCACTTGGAGTTATAAAACACTTTCAGTTTCGTTAGAGTTGTACGTGGTTTTTTGTTTTTTTTTAAAGTGTTACTATCTTCGGCGATTTTTAAATAAGGTATTGGTGGTGAGAGTAACATACTGGGGGCGGGGAAAGGGGGGGGGTAACCCCTAAGTTTGGTAAAAAAAATAATTATTTCGACTATTTTTTTAAATTGCGCCCTTTTTAAAAAGAGCGCATAAATCGTTCCTGTTTTATATATACCGGAATCATAATTATATAATGCATGATTATGAGTGTCCCCTGCTGAACGGTTTGTGAACCTCCCTTGTTATACTGTTTGTCTCTGCCGCTGCCATCGGTGTTGCCATTGCATTTGCTGTGGTCGGTGCGGTTCCTGCTGTATGATTATCGTTCGTCCTTGGCATGCGGAGATGACCGGCACCGGGGTAAGCATTCCGGCACCGGTCCACAAGATCTAATAGTTCCCGGTCCGGAGACAATAAACAAGTTAATAGATTAAAATAAAAAAAAAATAAAGATAATAAATAATAATAATATGCAAGACATCAATAAAAGAGGGCCGTGTACCTGGTTCGGTGTGGTTCGACCCCCACCACACTGTCGAGTTTGAGAATAGGGTGCTCCCTCCAATCAGGAGTATTGGTCGTCACACGTGGAAAAAGGAAGAAAAAATAAAAGGAGGTTGGGGAGGTGGCATTTTATATCAACACTCAAGCCCCTTGTTTGTTCTGAATGCCATAAAGTAATATGGGCTAACAGAAGGACCTTTTTTGTTAAAAAAGTAAATAGCGTTATTTGAGCTGTGCCCCAGATGTGGTTGTCATAAAACCTCTGTTAGCAGGACTTGATTGATGCGTTCAACTATTACCTTTGTTGGATTGGAGTTCGTTTTGTTTGTTTATTATGAAAAACATTCATTCTTCTATTGCTTCTGTGGGTATCCAGACGCCGACTAAAGTTCACAATGCCTCTAAAATGTTTGTTTAATATTCTACCGTTTCAAACATACTGACGAATGAGTTTAATCTATTTTTTTAATTATTTTTTTTAAATATTTTTTTTGCGAAGACTATTTAAAAAAAGATATATATATATATTTTTGCGTCAGAGCTAAATTTTTATTTTTTTGTTGACTGAAAATTATGTTTTAAATAAATTTTTGTTTTCTTGGAAGGAATTTCCGCTTTTTAAAAAAAAACTCGTCCCTTAACCTCGTTTTTCGTTTTCTTTTTACAAAGGTAAAACATGACTGGTCTGGTCAACTAGGTAGCCAGTCATCGTTTAAACTACAACTCGAAGAACGTACATTACGGAGACAGTTATTTGAAGATGAAAATCACTGGATATTTGACAGCGATCGGCACGGTCTTCAAGATGAAAAAAATTTCTTTTAAAGAAATATAGTTAATTTTTTTTTTTAATGGCAACTTCAGCATAATTCCATCAGTTGGAGTACTTCACGGTTGCTACACATAGTGACCTTCTGATAGAATCTCTTCGGCTCTACGATCTGCTGACTAAACAGTTTCGTAAACAATTTCAGGATAGTACCCAAACGGAACACCGTAAAATTTGAGCACTGTACGCTAAACACTCTGGAGGGTTAATTCTTCTAACCTCCAGCCAGCAGCACACCGTCCCAACTCTGCCACCCCGCTCCCCCCGTCATGTCTACATCTGAGCCCCCCACCCAACAAACCTACCACCGAAATCTACGCCTACAATCAGCGTTCTGAATGTGTCGCTTTGCTCACCGCAAGCATTGATGCGGAGGTCACGTGACTTCGAGAGGCGAGCTATTTATAGACGGAGGCTGCATTTAACAATTTTAAAAAAAAAAAAATCTTTCGACCGAAACTATGGGAGATATTGCAAAATGGGAAGAATTCTGTTTCTTGTTTCTTTTTTAAAAAAAATACTGAAGAGAGAAATGTCTGTTGTTCTTTTAAGACGAGTCGAGTGCTTCAAAAGGTTGTATTTATTTTAAACCCACAACAGAAGTAAGATGGGAGAATGAATGGCCAGACAGGGTTGGGAATAGCCGGGATTGGGGACGCTACAAAAACGATGTTATGCCAGATGAAGGAATTCACGGAGGAAACGGAGTTAGGTCTCTTGGGTGGAAAAACTGCAAAGGAGCTAAAAGAAATAGTTAATGTTTTGTTTTTTTTTCCCTTCTAGTTTGACAGTCAGGATGATCGATGGATGGCTGAAATCATGGATTGATGGATGCAAAATGGATCGGACTGATAAATGGATGATGGCACGCAATGAGTGTACGATGGTTGTGTTGATGAATGTATGGTGTGGCATTTGGTTTGGTATTTGGTTTGATATTTGGTTTGGTATTTGGTTTGGTATTTGGTTTGGTATTTGGTTTGGTATTTGGTTTGGTATTTGGTTTGGGTATTTTCTTTTGGTATTTGGTTTGGGTATTTGGTTTGGGTATTTGGTTTTGGTATTTGGTTTGGGTATTTGGTTTGGGTATTTGGTTTTAGTATTTGTTTTGCGTATTTGGTTTGGTGTTTGGTTTATGTATATATCTATATGATAGAGTTATAGTTATTGGATCTGATCCAAGAAAGAAGATGAACCGCAGTTGCTATCAATTTTAACAAAATTTTAAAAATTTTCTTTAGTAAATAAGTATTCTTTTTATCAGCAACTGTGAATAAATGTTCTTTTCGTAAGTGCATCTTATATGGTGTCCTCTTCATAAGTAACCAAACGCCAAAAACAGTAAAGTCCTTTTTTTCCCTCGTCTTTATTTTACCAAGGGGATGCCGTCTAAGCTCCATGTCACAAGATTAGGAAATGTAATAATAAATTCAGGACGATAACAGTTGTAGACAATTTCCGTGAAATTTAATAATAATTTTAATGTATAAAAACTTAAAATCCTAACTTTTAAAAGTCAAATCACAACCAAAGACAAATGGCTACGACTGTGATTGCTCCCCCTCTGCCGCTTTGCATTTCTTAAGTGAGCCGTTGTTTTTTTTCTTGCTATTATGACTTAAGCACACTTCCGGTTCCCGATAATGGTCGTTGTTTCTGCCACGTCCATCTCTCGTCTGGTTTCTACAGTCCCAGTGTTTGCATTCCACAGTCCTGTTCCATAATCTTGGCGTCTCCCGCCTGGTCATCAAACACGATGTTTGCTTGCATACGACATTTCCAGGCCGGCTCTTTGCCAGCGCTCGTCTGCGGCGAATGTATAAGTCTTCTGGTGATAGCAGAAGAGGGAGATGAGCAGGGAAGCAGTACACAAACCTTAGCATCGGGGAGAGAAAAAAAAAGAGGGGAGAGCGGTGTCAATATATTATTGTTGAGAGGTGTAGATGTAGAGAGAGCCGAGTTTAGAAGTGGGTAACATCGGAAAGGGTGCATTGCAGTGCTTGACGATTTCAAGGCTGGATGGAGGGGGGCGTGTGGGGGGGGGGCTACATTTAAGAGGATATGTTTTTACATTTGGCGATTATGAGTGGAATGGAAAGGGTGCATTGCAGTGCTTGACGATTTCAAGGCTGGATGGAGGGGGGCGTGTGGGGGGGGGGCTACATTTAAGAGGATATGTTTTTACATTTGGCGATTATGAGTGGAAAAGGTAAGGGGGGGGGGGCACTGTTAGTGAGAGAGGTGTTATTCAAGGAGAGCGGTGTTTTTTTTGTTTTTAAGAAGTGGGCGTCCATGGGGCGGGTACAACTCAAGGGAAGACACTAATCCATTGGCATAGAAAGATGGGGCAGAGTGGGTGGTCAACCCCGGGGGTGGGGGGGTGTCAATTTTTAAAAAATATATATAGGGGTGACATTTTCGGCCAACTGCACAGTTTGGTTCACGGGGAGGCGCCCCGTGCGGCACTAGCCCCCGCTAATTATAATGAATACATCCAAAGTTGCTTGTGCCAAAAGATTTTGTATGTCTTTGAAGTCGAAAAGGTGAATCACAGCCAAAAGTGCGCTTTCTCTGTGCATTGTGGAGCTATTACAAGATCCTTGTTTGAAGCAATGATCTACACATTTGATGTTTAATGAAGATAAAGTAATATCTAGTTGTCTGAATGGTCATGATACTTTGGGCAACGGAAGTATTTTGAACTGCCATGTTACCTGAGGCAAGAAACGTATTTTGAACTGTCGTGATACTTGGGGGCAAGGGAAGTATTTTTTAACATTTATTTTAAGTAACATTTTTGCTTGTACTTTTTACTTTTTGTTTTTATATTTTCTTAAATAAAAATAATAAATTTTGAAAATATAAGTAGAAATGTTCCTTAAGAGTTAATTTGTAAAAAAACAATGAATTACTCTCTAAACAGAGTTGCACTGACTTATAAAATGAACTTTTCTTTAACGTGCAAGTTCTAATGCCCGTATTTTTATAGCCATCATCTTTTGCTTTCGATTAGTTATTTCCCTACACAACTGGTAAAGCCCATTTGACAGCGAGTCTCAAGCCATAGATATGAAGGAGTACATTAGACATATCACCTAAATCAGCGTTTCCTAAACTTGTAAGTTTGCTGACCGATGTTTACGTTTGGAAAGCGCAACATGGACCGGTGCGAGATTTATGACTTAATCTTTAATTTTTTTTTTGTTTTGTTTACCATACATATTCATGTTGTGCGTCCCGGAAATGTAAGGCTCGCCAACCAGTGTCGGAACGCGGAACCCCCTTTAGGGAACGCTGGCGGAAATGATGAACTTAAAAAAAAATTACGATAAATGAATATAATCATAATGTTTTGAAGTATTTAAACTTAATCAGTTTTGAATAGATTAAGCCCGTTGCTTATTTTAAACCCAGCCTCACTTAACTGAATGGAATCAGGTTTGACATTCGTTTTCCTGACGAGAGCATTGTGTGTGTGTTTGTGTGTGTGTGTGTGTGTGTGTGTGTGTGTGTAAACACACCGGTTGCTTACTTCTACAGTGCGGGTAGCTGCTGCCAGCCGACCTGTGCAGCGTGTGGCGGGTAACGGACGGTGCCGTACGCGCATGCGGGAGTGGGGTGGGGGGAGGGAATGGGGGCACGAGCAGGGAGTTACTATACAGCAACATGGGGATTTGGGGGGGGGGGGAGGGCGGTGGAGGCGGGTTCGGCGCCCGGATCCTGGCAGTGCCCAGAAATAACACCCTGTGCTCGATTCGCGGTCTTCTGTAAGGCAGCGCGGCTTCCCTTGCCATCCTGCTTATATGTGTATGTGATAGGTCCACGCTTTCTGCGGGGACTGTGTGCTAATGTGAGGAGGATACTCATGTAAAGGGTAAGTGCTGGAGGGTATTAGGATTTGGTTTTGTGTGTGTGTGTGTGTGTGTTCCTTGGAGAACTGCCCGTTCCTTGATAAAGGTTTTCTTTTCCGTGTTTTTTTCTTCTGAATCGTCGGATTTTGTTGTGGTTTTTGCAATCGATGGTCCAACAACTCGCTAACCAAGTGTGGGAACCTAAGGTAGGCTTATCTTTCAGCGTAGCTGGCAATGAAATATGCGATTCGGCATCTTTTTTAACAGGAAGTTTAGAATTTGACGCAAGCTCCATCTTAAATGTGAACACCTGTTGTTGTCTAGTTTGATACAAACTGTCCAAGTATTTCGTATTTTAAAAGTAGGAGTTGCAGGCAATTTTTGACACGCTGATAAAGAGTACGTTTGAGTCATGTTAGATGCAATGCACTGGTCTTTTGGGCCGTATTTGATGCAACACACTTGTCTTTTGAGCCATATTTGATGCCAGATACTGGTCTATTGAGTCATATTTGATGCCAAACACTGGTCTATTGGGTCATATTTGATGCAAGACGCTGGTCTATTGGGTCATATTTGATGCCAGACACTGGTCCTTTGCCTCTGCTGAAGTTTAACCTACTTATTGGTTTTTAAATAAATGAGTCGAGACCTCATATCGTCAACAGTGGCAGCTGGTATTTACTTTAATGGGGCTCTGTGCATTTCTGTTTGGAATACACTCATGTGGGACTTGCGTGTGCATGTATGTGTATGTGATAGTTGCACTTAAACTCTTCGCTATTCAGTGTAACTTGTAGCTCCACCGAAGCTTGGACATGAGTTTTGTATACTTTTACGGACATCCGTGTCTTGACTCCCTGTTAAAGGGATTGAATTTGACCAGGGGATTCTCCACAACGTCCCTTCAATAAAGTGCTCCCGCGTTGATGCCGGTATTTGAAGGCTGGACTGCTCTTAACTTGAGAAAACTTGGGTGTGAAAAAAAAGGGGGGGGGGCTAGAGTTTTGGGGCTGAAAACACACACGGGACGAGATGCCTATACATAAAATCAACCTCGAAAATATCCATAAATTCACCTTTCAGGAGTCTGTGCAACACCCGGGGGGGGGGGAGGGGAGGGGGGTTTTGGGGGAGGGTGGTAGTTCATTACTTGTTCTAGTACGAGCAACTCGAACATGTTATTTTAACCGTTTCTCCCCCCAAATCCCTCCGGAGTTCCATCTTACCCCCAAGCCCAAAGACCACATCTTAGTGAATGTAGGTTTACTGAACGTTGCTCATTGAAACACTTTTAAATAGACCGGAATAGACTTTGAGCCTTTCAATAATTTTAGCTTTTTGTTTATTTTGAATTTTTTTTTCCATGTAAACGTTTAAACACACAACCCCCAACCCCCACCCCTCCACCCCCCGAATTTTTTTTTTTTTTTTTAAATTTACAACTGTTGACCTAGCGTTTAAATTCTGATCTATCCTACCCCTAACTTAAGACCATTAATAGATAATATCTGAGTGAGTGTGTCAAGGGAATTGTGTAGCTCCATAAGGAATTAGTGAACTCTTTGACGCAGGAGTCTGTCGTGCACTGCTAGAGCTCATCTGGTGCTGTTCATTGCCCATGGTGGTGGTGGGGGTGGGGGTGGGGAGGGCTTCCGGTTTGCTGTCAGTCTTATAGTCAGTGGCGTATATACTTGAGTGGGGGGGGGGCCTGCCAAAGGAGACATTATTTTTTCTTTAAATGGAGGGGCATCATTTTCGACCTATAGCAGAGTATTCTTTATTTAAAGTGGATCGGAGAAAATTTCTGCAAGCCCTAGGCGGCACTAACCCCACACCTACGCCCCTTCTTAATTTACCCGGAGTAGGGGGGCTAGAGGTTTGTTTTTAGAATGTTTAAAAATTCGTAACCGCTGCTCCAAAGGTGAAAGGTCACGTGATAGGATTGAGTCGAGAGGTTGCGGTGACAGGACACTATATTCAAAAGCCCTTTCAGAATTCTTCTCCGGGAAACCAACCAACGCACTGACGAAGAAGATAAGGCACTATTGAAAATTGGGCGTGATGAGGGGATACTGATTTGAGTATTCTGCATTGTGCTACTCATTTACGGTGCCGCCGTTCACCCACACCCTCTAAGTCCCTGTCCTGGCTGGCTATAAGCTCTTTACCGTGACACTGGTCGGGAAAAATCTAATTCACTCTTATTTGGGACCCTATCTTCTATCTCACGCCACTGCTGAGGAGTATCCTCTAAACCAGCGTGTCCCAAACTTTTGGTTATGTTTGTAGGAAAGGTGGATAGGTGTTGAAATTACACCAGGGACCGGTACAATGATTATAATTATATTATCTTTTTTTTTCTTTTTGGACCGCATACATTCATGTTGTGCGGACCGGCAACGTAAGGCTCGCGGACCACCGGTCCGCGGACCAACATGTAGGAGACGATGCTCTAAGCCCTAAACCCCTGCCCAGTACTCGACGTCCATGTAGGAAGTATATTTTACTTTAAGTGCAGTAAATTTTGTCTATTGCGGAGACCAGCCGACATCCAATATCACATCAAAAGACAAACTAGCCATGATGAGCTGTAAGGGCAAATAGTGCAGCTTGGCAACACGTAGTTTGTTTAGAGGATGTATTATGAGGTTTTTCTTTTATCAAATGACGAAGAGGTAAAATAATCTCGAAGCTAAGACAAGGCCTGAAAGCTTCCGAAAACGTCAAATGTCGAGTGTTGGCATAATGTTAGAGAATCGATAAGATGAATATTGAACTACAATCGATACATTTGGCCACCGTTAACTGGTGCATCGAGCATATTCCCGCCCCGATCCATGGCACCAACAACCTTTTAGAATCACTGCATTAGATTGTCAAGACATCCATTATCTGAAAAATTGTATCGCCCTTTTAAACTACAAAATTTGGGTTGGTTCCTAAATGCTTCAACAACTCATTATCATTTCATGCATAAATAATTAGGCCCGACCATTCTTTATACACTTGTGTTGTCGACTACATAAACTATAAATAGTTGTTGATAACATCGACTACTTGTGTATGGGACGAGGAGAACAAAAAAGGGAGATTAGGATGTTTAATTGGATGCGAGATCATGTTGGGAACGGATCCCGACAAGTGCTTTCATTTTAAGAGTTGATTTCCTGCCAGTGAAACGTAAAAATGGTTTGTTGAACAGGGTAGTCACCCCCCCCCCCCAAAAAAAAAAAAAAAAAAAAAAAAAAAAAACCCCAACTAATTCAATGCTTCACTTCGGTTCGGTATTGTTGACAACAACTGTCCTGAACCAAAGTTGGTGATTCTCCCACGGGTAACAGACGCTGGATGTGTTTTCTTAAATGAGTTTGAATTGTTTTCTTATCTGTCGAGGATTTTTACCCAAACAGGTTGACTTCTCGCATTCCCGCTGTAATGAAGTTCACCAATGTGGTCCATGTTTGAAAAAAAAAAACAACAACAACAAAGAGTTGACGTGTTTCAAAAACTTTGTCTACAGTCTCTAGACTGTAGCATTTTCTAGACACTAGCAGTCTCTAGACTCTAGCAGTCTCCAGAATCTAGCAGTCTCCAGACTCTAGCATTCTCTAGACATTAGCTGTCTCCAGACTCTAGCATTCTCTAGACACTAGCAGTCTCCAGACTCTAGCAGTCTCCAGACTCTAGCATTCTCTAGACACTAGCAGTCTCTAGACACTAGCAGGCTCCAGACACTAGCAGTCTCCAGACTCTAGCAGTCTCCAGCCTCTAGCATTCTCTAGACACTAGCAGGCTCCAGACACTAGCAGTCTCCAGACGGTAGGTTCTCTCAGTTACTTAGGTTTTATGAGGAGTGTTTTGTTCCCCGCGAGGTATTTTCGTGTAACAACTCCTCTGTCTGGTGTTCCAGCCGAGTGGGAAACGCCACCGCAAATATCGTTTCTCCTTTTTGCCAAACGAACGAGCCACGCCCTGTGTTCAAAGGTGAGTAGTGTGTTAGATGGAAGAGAAGGTTTTTTGTGTCTGTACGTGTGACTACTTCAAAGGAAGGGTTGTGTCTGTATGTGTGAGTCGACCTACACACACACTATCTCTCTATCTCTCTGAACAACACACTCATACACTTTCTCTCTCTCTCTCTCTCTCTCTCTCTCTCTCTCTCTCTCCCTCTCTCTGAATTTTAACATCTAATCACAATGCCCACAAACATATATATTTTAATATACCAATATCATTCTCCATTGACTGTCCCTCTGTTCACATCTTCTCCTCTATATCAAGTCCCATCTACTAAATTTATTAAAGGTGTTTCAGTGAATATTTACCACCGGCGACCGCTTGCCCCGAGGTAATCCCAATAACTGCCTCTAAGCCATTACACAAAAATCATAAAAATACATCAAGCGCATGTTTGGTGTGCTCACAATGCAAACGGATATGTGTTTCTGTTCGCTTCTTTTGCCTGTGCATCATCATACCTACCACCTTTTTTCCCCCTTCTTTCTTTCCTTCATCTTCTTTCTACTGGCGGAGAAACACTGGCATCGTTATAGGTAGGGAAATAAAGGGGAAAAAAAGGGTGGGGGGTTGGGTTGAAGTCGAACAAGGCTGTTTCAAATTTCCCTAAAGATGCCCTGTGATTGCAGACACTTCAAGGTTTTTTTTGTGTTTTTTTTTTGTGAGACTGATTCAGTGGCGTGCTTTCAAAACGTCAAAGGTTGTTTTTTTTTTAAAAGTGGGGTGGGTGTCTAGGATGATAAGGGTCCGAGAGCACAGGAGGTAGTCCATCATGTTGTGACGTGTGTGTGTTACGTCAGAGCTGACACCAATAAGCAGATCGTCAGTTTCGAATTTGGCAAAAAAAAAAAAATTAAAATAATCATCCATGCGCAAATCAGAAGCCTTGGCGTAACTTCTTTACTAAATGTTACACTGCTACACTAATATGCGGTTACACTGCTACACTAATATGCGGTTACACTGCTACACTAATATGCGGTTACACTGCTACACTAATATGCGGTTACACTGCTACACTAACATGCGGTTACACTGCTACACTAATATGCGGTTACACTGCTACACTAATATGCGGTTACAATGCTACACTAATATGCGGTTACACTGCTACACTAATATGCGGTTACACTGCTACACTAATATGCGGTTACACTGCTACACTAATATGCGGTTACATTGCTACACTAATATGCGGTTACAATGCTACACTAATATGCGGTTACACTGCTACACTAATATGCGGTTACACTGCTACACTAATATGCGATTACACTGCTACACTAATATGCGGTTACACTGCAACAATAATACGCGGTTACACTGCTACACTAATATGCGGTTACACTGCTACACTAATATGCGGTTACACTGCTAAACTAATATGCCGTTACACTGTTAAACTAATATACGGTTACACTGCTAAACTAATATGCGGTTACACTGCTAAACTAATATACGGTTACAGCGTTACTGTTACACTGCTGCAAAGAACAAGCTATTTTTACTAGTGGACGGAGCTGTTATTTAAAATGTTACATTCGTTTACCTGTTAACAAAACTTAACGTAGATGAGCATATTACTTAAGAAATAATTTTCAAATTAGCAACAAGAGCAACAAAGGTTTGCTTTTTTTAGGTCCTGGGGAGGGGGGTACATTTTGTGGGGCGGTAGCCAGGTTGGATTTCTTGATGAGGATTTATCGGGTATAACGGGGATGAACTAAAAAATTAATATGGATGTCTTAACTTAATAGTTTATTACAGATTTGCACTTCAATATTGATTTTTTTTTTAAATGCATATTCCTACTTTTGAGGAAGGGGGGGATGTGGATTGATAGGGTTGTGGCACCCAGATTGTGGTCTGGCACCCAGATAGGGGTCTAGCCCCCAGATAAGGGTCTGGCACCCAGATAGGGGCCTGGGACCCAGATAGGGGTCTGGCACCCAGATAGGGGTCTGGCACCCAGATAGGGGTCTGGCACCCAGATAGGGGTCTGGCACCCAGATAGGGGTCTGGCACCCAGATAGGTTAATCCTATGTTGAAGATACCAGTTCTAAAGCTTACTTCACAACAGTGGTTGTCAACTTGTGGGTCGCGACCCCTTGGGGGGGGGGGGTCAAGGGTCCTTAAACAGGGGTCGCCTAAGGCCATCGGAAAACACATATTTTTGAAATAGCAACGAATTTAATTTTATGGTTGGTTAGGGGGCAACACATCATGAGGAACTGTATTGGATGGTCACAGCCTTAGGAAGGTTGAGAGCCCAGCTTTATAACAAAGGTAACAACATCGCTTCGTTCTCAAGATTTTCAACTCTGGACTTTGACCTCTGATCTGTCAGATCACATTGCACTGACCTGTGACCTCCGTGTGGAACGTGTGAGCGCTAACACGGCTGTAAATGCCACTACCGTCGCCGACCTACTAAGTTACACCGTGTGCTACTCTGGGTGGTTAAAGCGGTTTTGAAATGACGCCAAACAGTTTTTTTTTTTTATGACCTTATGGTGTAAACGTCAACCTGGGTGTAGTTAGGGGTGGGAGACTGTGTTGCAAGCCCCTCCCCCCCCACTTTAAAAAAAAAAAAAAAAAATGTCTTTCACCCAGATTGGGTTTCAGGCACCCAGGTAGGGGTCTGGCACCCAGATTGTGGTCTGGCACCCATATTGGGGTCTGGCACCCAGATAGGGGTCTAGCACCCAGATTGTGGTCTGGCACCCATATTGGGGTCTGGCACCCAGATAGGGGTCTGGCACCCAGATTGGGTTTCAGGCACCCAGGTAGGGGTCTGGCACAAAGATAGAGGTCTGGCACCCAGATAGGGGTCTTGCACCCTGATTGGGGTCTGGCCCCCAGATGGGTTAAAGGTTTAAAACAAAAAAAGAGGAACAAATTTACATTTTTCGATTTAAGAAAAAAAAAGGAGATCATTTTGGGGATGTCTCTTTGCGTTCTTACCCTGCATAATTTGTGTTTTGTTTTTAAAATGTGTTTCTGTTTCAATCTTCGTTATTGGCTAAGGGCCAAGACTGTTGACTCATAATGATAACGTATGCAATTTGAATGACTGATACATGGAATATGTACATGTGAAGTCATATATGTATATGTTTTTAACTGATAAAACAACATTTGCATGGCTACTCAAAAACAATATATATACGAATTGCTATTCGTACCCGGGTACCAGAAGTGAGAGGTGGGGATTAAAAAAAAATATTTAAAACTTTATTGTTGGGTTTGTAAGACAAAATGAGGCATCAAGTGAAAATTAATTGAATGGACTATATGTTTGTAAACTTACTTCGACAGTTTAAATAAAATAAACTACCACAAATGACATCCGAATAGCACTGAGTCAAAATAAGTCTCAGCTATCTCTAAGTATTGATATGGGTACAAATCATGACTGAAATATAGGGCTCTACCCACCTACTCTAAGTCTTGTTATATCTATAAAATCATGGTCACAGAATAAGTCTCAGCTATCTCTAAGGATTGATATTGGTACAAATCATGACAGAAATATAGGGCTCTGTATTCTCTAAGTCTTGTTATATCTATAAAATCATGGCCAAAGTATAAGTCTCAGCTATCTCTAAGGATTGATATTGGTACACATCATGACAGAAATATAGGACTCTGTATTCTCTAAGTCTTGATAGTTGTACATAATCATGGCAGCAGTGATAGGCCTCTATTTTATCTAAGTTTTATATTTCTACAAAATCATGTCCGATGTAAAATTCTCTACTTTCTCTAAGCCTTATTTGAGAGGGAAAAAAAAAACCCTGTGAAAATTGAGATAAAACTTGCTAAAGAGTAAAGACGATGTGAGCTCAGTTTTAAGTGCAAGAGTTCATATAGAAAGATAAGGAGGAGATCGACATCACTTAGGGGAAAAAAATGATTGCTAGTGAAGTGGAAATACTATGTTAATGGAGAGTAACAAATGTAAGATTGTTATGTAGTCTGAGCATATAACAAAAAACGTGAGTAGTTTTCGTGTAGTAAGACACCGTAACCTCCTTGAACACGCCCCTGAAGGGTCACTTGCATATTTACCAGAAAAGAAAAAAAAACAACAACACATTTCTTTTTACTAACGAGGCCAGTTACTTTGTTGTTGCAGTTACCATAGTAACATGTATGCATCATAAAGGAAAGAAGATTTACACAAAAAAAAAAAAGAAAACAATTAAGGAGAGGAAGGTTGGACCCGGCTCACGTCTGTACAAGACAACTCTTCCCAATCATCGCTAAACATGGACGGCTAATGGGTGTTTAGCAGTCGCCATAGCAACATCTTATCAGCGGAGTGTCTCACCGTTTGTGTGTGCTCCGACGTAACGTAGCATTCTATTGTTGAAACTCTATAGTCACCTGGGGGGGGGGGG
>CAXITT010000319.1:135036-145289 GCA_964033795.1 Lymnaea stagnalis | reverse complement strand
CTATAGGGCGTGTACAAATATATTGCCCCCCCCCACCTAAAAAAAAAAAAATAAACCTCTGCAGTTGGTCGAATATTCTCTCTCTCTCCTCTCTCTCTCTCTCTCTCTCTCTCTCTCTCTCTCTCTCTCTCTCTCTCTCTTTTCTTTTCTGTCATCCATCCGTCACAATGTGAATGGTATAGACTTCGCAGGACGAAATCACAAGTCCTGAGATTATTCTTTAGGAGAATAAGATATATCCCTGGACAGCAAATCACCTCCCTCTCTAAGCATCTGGATAATCCAATGGTACATCATATTTTTGCTGATATATACCTAGATATCCGCTCTGCACCCAAACCCTATCTACGACACTGCCTGGAAAGCAAAAATTACATAATACGAAGAACTTTGCCTCTTTTTTTTTCTTCTGGGGTTTCCTTTTATGACAACGTTTATGAAGCATCATCAATATTGGAGAAGAGTCATGGCAGAAATATAGGGCTCTGTAATCTCTAAGTCTTGATAGTTGCACATAATCATGGCAGCAGAATAGGCCTCTATTTTTATCTTCATCCTTATTAGTTTAATTTCATTCGTCACCTTGATTCCACGATACTCCTTTGTTCCAGTTTCGTTTCCCGATAACTTTGAAACCGGGGCACAATTTATCTCAAGTCAATCATCACAACACAACCAGTCCACTTGTATAGAACCATTCTATATATATTTTTCATTCTTTCCCACCCCCCACCCCCCCCCCCAACCCCCCACCCACCCCCCCCCCCCCCCCCACCACCCTCCCCCCCCAAACCACCCAGTTATCTTTTTTTGTTTCACTGACTTAAAAAAAAATGGATATCCAGAGGTTCTCATAATCTCTGAAGTTCTCTAATCACACCTCCCCCCCCCCCCCTCGGCTCCCCATCTGGCCTTTTTTTAAATTCCAACTTGCCTGTCTCTGAAACTTGCCAATTTCTAAGACGCCAACACAACACGTGAAGCCAATTATTTATACTTTTGGAAGGCACACCAACATGAACACATCAATTGTTGCAGTCTAGGGTGTATTTGCCCGCCAACATGAACACATCAATTGTTGCAGTCTAGGGTGTATTTAAAAACATTTCGCCTGAAACCTGACATTCGCCCCGTCTCTTCCGGTCGATGGTCCATTAGTCTGACATTCCAGGAAGTTTAAACCGAAAAGCAAGTGTGCTCTTGTGACGATGGCCCAGGGAAATTATGATTCACGGAAGTAATTTGGTTTGCTGTAAAAATCTAATTATTAGTGCCAACCCTTTAATGGAGTAGCTTTTTTTAAAAAATGCCATTTTTCTTCTATATATTAAGGGCCCATGATCAATTTACTGACCATTTTGGCTCCTATGCATGTAGAGGGGACTTGCAATGTGTCTGTGCCTTGTGATGATGAGGATATTTCAATGGTTGCAAGGGCTACTTTGTGAGGGAATTATGCACCAGGGGTTGGAAGGCTTGAGGCAATAGACGCAAATGTGTCAAATATCACACGACTGTTCATGGTATGACCTCGACGTGTTCGACAGGGCCTCATTAAAAGGACCTCATTGAAAGGGGCTAATTGAAAGGGCCTATTTGAAAGGGTGGCATTGAAAGGGACTCATTGAAAGTGCCTTATTGAAAAGGTCTCAATGAAAGGGTCTCATTGAAAGGGCATCATTGAAAGGGCCCCATTGAAAGAGCCTCATTGAAAGGCGCTCATTGAAAGTGCCTATTTGAAGGGGCCTCATGGAAAGGTCCTCATGGAAAGCTCCTCATGGAAAGGGCCTCAGTTTTTGTCTCGTTGGATCGTGTGGGTCATCGTATTTATTAATGACATAGTTTGTGTGGGCCCTCATATTTCGTAAGGGACACCAGAGATTTCCGCTGGGCGGTGGGGCCTTTTGGTATTTTTAAAAGATCTCAATAAGGCGGGTACATAGAGGGTGTAGGGGACCTCGTTGTTAATGGGCCCCATAAGTGACCAATCAAATAAGACGCGTGTATAAAATCTTATTTTAAGACGAACTCGCTATTTTGTTTCCTAGAATTTGTTATGACGACGAACAGGTCCCTGAAGGGGCTTTCACTGTTGGCGATTTCTTCTCGGTTCTCATGTACCCAGTCAGTACGATAAGTCGGCCTGATCTTCAGAAGGCTGTGTAGGATCCAACCCTCAAGTATGTGGCTAAGATGAAAGGCATTCAAGGGAGCCAATAGCTAGTGGCTTTTAAATTGAGCCTAATGGTAAAAAGTGAGTTGTACTAAAGAAGTACGTTCTGTACCATTAGTTGGGTCAGATACAGTGATATCGCTCTTCTTCATGAATCGTACCCAGATAGTTGAATCAGAGTGAAAAATGCATACAAAGATATTTGTATCAGAGTTAAAATGCATATAAAGAAATATGGACCAGAGGGAAAATGCAAACACATATATATATCTACCGGAAAGAAAATGCATGGACCAGAGTGAATGCCTATACAAAGATATGAGCACCACAGTGAAAATGCATGTACCAGAGTGACAATGCACACAAATATATGTGTATAGCAGTGAAAATACATGTACCAGAGTGACAATGCATACAAAGTTATGTGTATAACGGTGAAAAGGCATTTACCAGAGTGACAATGCACAGAAAGATGTGTATAACAGTGAAAATGCATTTGTTGTCCTGGCAGCACGTTGTGTTTTTATCAGAGATCCGCGATAGGATAACATTGTGGAAGCATTGAAATGGAGAAGCGAATATCAGTTTTGGCAACTATTTTTAAAATGACTTTTAAATGCATTAGACTTGGCTGATAGATAGAGAGAGGGTGAGAGAAAATGAAGAGGAATGACAGAAAAGAGAGAGAGGGTGAGAGGAAAAGAAAGAAAAGGCGAGGCATAAGGAGAGAGAGAGAGAGAGAGAGAATGAGAATGAGGGAGAAAGAGTGAGAGAAAGCGAGAGATAGTGAGCGTACGAGAGAAAGAGTAAGAGATAGCCTGAGAGAGTCAGAGAGAGTCAGAGAGAGAGTGAGATTGTGATAGAGAGAGAGGAAGAGATGGAAAAAGAGAAAGATGGAGTGGGAAGAGAGAGACAGATACATACATACACACACATATATATATATATATATATATATATATATATATATATATATATATATATATATATATATATATATATATATGAGAGAGAAAGAGTGAGTGTTAGAGAGAAATACAGAGTAGAGAGAGAGTGAGAGAGTGAGAGAGAGAGAGGAAGAGATAGAAAAAGAGAAAGATAGAGTGGGAAGAGAGAGAGAGATACATACATACACACACATATATATATATATATATATATATATATATATATATATATATATATATGTATATATATATATATATATCAGCGAGAAAGAGTGATTGTTAGAGAGAAATACAAAGAGTTTGAAAGAGAATGAAACTATTTCAAATAACTAACATACATAACTAGACCAGGTGCGTATGAAGCTTGATGAGCTGTCAGGTAAAGTGAAAGAGCTGACTCGCAACTGCTCATAAATGTAGGACGCCTCAAACATTTGATTTTTTATCTTCTTACCACATGCCCGAGTCAACACGACATTGCAGTAGGTTATCATGATCCTATAGAGCAGGGATCTCCAAACTTTTCAGCCCGAGGGCCGCATTAACAATCAAACAGCAGTTCGGGGGCCGACTACACACTCGAGGTCCCAATAAAAAAGAATCAAAACATGGATGTTGTTTTTAATCATTTATTTATTATGATTTCATTCAGGTATTATTTAATAACACATTTATGCACGACACACGAACACCTGTATTAGTGGGAATGGTGAAATTGTTTCCTGGATGCCAAAATAGCAGTGATTAGCAGACATTTCTGGATTTAGATTTCATGTCCCTAACATCAACAGTGACCTGAGATGATCATCGGACAAATTTGTTCTCAAATTGTTCTTCACTTATTTCGTTCTTGAAAATGTTTGTTCACACGGGCATGTTGTTCCAAAGTTTGAAAGGTACATTGGTGCAAATGTTTTGACATTAGGAAAGTCTTCCTTGGGCAAAAACTAGTTAAAAACCCACCGGTCCTTCTTTTAACTTGTCCCTAAGGAGGTCATTTGCTTGCAACTCAATGACCTCCAGGTGCAGTTCATCTGGGCGACTGGCCACATCTGCTTCAAATGGGTTTTGAAAAAGTCTCACTTCTTCTGCCTTTAAATCCAAGTCAGAAAACCGCTGCAGTTGGTGGTCTTTGATGATCTTGCATACACATGACGTGGGGGAACTCCTGTTGGTCTGTTAGCCTGTACTAGTTCCAAAAAAAATATATGAATTTGGATCTGAAGGCCTTTAGGTTGGTGTATAGATCAAAAACTAGATTTTCCTCTCCTTGTAGCTTAAGTTTCAGAAAATTTAAATGAATAGTTATGTCTACAGCCAAGGCCAATTTCCAAACCCTCTCTTCATCAGACACTAATGGCTGTGGCTTGCCTTTAATTTCCAGTAAGTCACCTATTTCCTTTCTTAACTTAAATTCTGCTCAGAACTTTCTCACAACTTAGCCATCTTATTGCTGTGTAATATGGTAAATCTTGCGATTCTGTGTCTGTATCTTTTAACATGTCTCTGAACTGTCTATGGTTGAACCCATGTGACCTTATTAAATTACCCCTCTTTACCACAGGATTCAGTACGCTGCTAATGTCCACATATTTTTCAAACAAAGCTTTCTGCTGAAAAATACAGATCAGGAACATTAGTTGCAGATTTTTTTCTCATTACCCATCTGCTCCACTTGTCCAACCAAGCCTTTCTTTATGCAACTCATGTTCTGTCCTCCGTCAACAGTCAGGCAACTAAGGTTAGGCCAGTCCAAGTTATAATCAGAAAATGTTTTTTTCAACTCATTGAATATATCCTCTCCGGTAACAGTGCCGTACATGCTATGTAGGGAAGCCAGCTCTTGTGCTTTGTTCATGTCTTCATCCACACCTCTAACGAACACAAGCAGATGAGAAGTGGAACAGCTGTCCAGCGATTCATCCATTGCAATTTAAAATTGTTGAAACTTGCTTGCATTTGTTGCTATTTGAGTCACAAAGTTTTCACCCATGTCCGCAACACGGCGGGCAAAGCTCCGCCGCTAGATGGCGTTATATCATACTCCATTGACTGTGAACGGAAGTAGAAAAACTTAGCAGCGAATAAGGTTTTGCCAAGTCATGATCGGTTAGAAAACACAATGCACTACTGCGCACCTCTATTTTTATTCGGTAAAAACATAACGTCCATGTAAGCGGCGTCTGATCTTCGCAGGATAAACGTACATTTCCGTGTTTTTTCCGTAGACAAAAGGTCTCCGCGGGCCGCAGAGAGGGCCTCGCGGGCCTCATGCGGCCCGCGGGCCGTAGTTTGGAGACCCCTGCAATAGAGCTCTAAATTAGAATTAAAACGTAGACTCAGAGAACGTTTTAATTGATAAAATTGACCTGGAGATTCGATTTTTACAGAATCCGAAATACATATGACTTAAATCTATATTTTTCTATACATTTCTTGACATATATATATATATATATATTTAAAATTTTATCCAGAGAAACAACAACAAAAATTGGTTACTACATTTGATATTATGTAAAGATTTTATTTCGGGTAAATCCCTTTAAAATATATTTTTTAAAAACATAAAATGTGCGGTTACGTGATAAATAGGCTGTGTGCTTTCACTAACTATTAAAAATAGCACACAACAACCCTTTAGTGACGTCACCCCCTACCTTTTTTTTTTTTTTTTTTTAATTATTTAGCATGCATAACACAAGTTTTAATGTTCAAGTCAAGAGGCTCCTGATGTTTTAGGCTTGTCATGGTTCGAAAAGTTTAAGATATAAAAAAAAAAAAAAAAAAAATTAAATGGAAACCGATGAAAAATTTAAAACTGGGCACAATACACCAATTGGCCCAAGACTCCAAAGGCCTAGGCCTGGGCCTGGCTGGTAGATGTGGAAGAAACATAATCACGGAAAATAGGCCAACAGAGCTCGCCAGTTACAGTAAAACCCAACACATCGATTCATCAACCCATTTACTCACGAGGTATCGGGACGATTAAAAGGTTGTAATGACGTTTAATACTAGAAACTTACCCGTCTCAAGTAACCCATCCATATACTAACTAAATATTTGCCAAACGCACTTCAGGTTTTAAAACGAAAAAAAAAATTAAGTAAGTTCCATCCCAAAAGTAGAAACATTCGCAAATTAAATTTCCTCCCATTCTCTCAGAAAAAAAAAAACAAACAAACAAAGTGGGGGAACAAAATTAAACACAAAAATTGTAAACGCACTTTCTGAAAAAATTCATATTCCGACCGAAATGTTCACCTAACGCGGCATTTTTACATTTTGATACCAGTGGTTGTGATAATAGTGGTTGTTATGCACAAGAATCGTTTTTTTTTTTGTTGTTGTTTTTTTTTTTTTTTTTTTTTTTTGTGTGTAATTTTAAGAAAATTTAAGCAAATAGAGTATTTACTCATTTTTTTTAAAATATTAAAATCGGAGATAAAAGGAAAACAATAGGGCGGACAGGGTTGTTGCCGGGGTTGGTGGCGAGCCTAAACTCCAGGTTATGTTTTAGGATTGTTGACACAGTTCTTTTATACGAGAGAGAGAGAAAGAGAAAGAGAGAGAGAGAGCGAGAAAGGAGAGAGAGAGAGAGAAGAGAGAGAGAGAAGAGAGAGAGAAAGAGAGAGTTTAACTTCGGTACATTAAATCGCTTGGCACACACGCAAATGTTGATCCACACATTGTTTAAATCTGTATCCGCTGATGCACGCGTAAGCGATAAAAAAAAAAAAACAAAAAAAAAACAGGTTTTCGTGTGCTAGCGTGGGAGCGCGGGCGTGTGGTTTAGTTTTGTCTGCAGCACGGATTAAGTGGCCGTCTCATTAGACGAAATAATTGGCTGCGCCACGCTTGTCTGTTGGCCGAGGCTGTGGTCCAGGTACCAGTCACGCTATAGAGGATCGGTCTCTCACAGCTTATACCATTTATACCAAGAGTTTATACCATTTATACCAACAGCGTATACCATTTGTAACAACAGTTGATACTGTTTATATTATACCAACAGTTTATAACATTTGTAACAACAGTTGATACTGTTTATATTATACCAACAGTTTATAACATTTGTAACAACAGTTTATAGCATTTATTCCAACAGTTCATACCGTTTATACCAAAAGTTTATACAATTTATATCCACAGTTTATATCATTAATAGCAACAGTTTATACCATTTAAAACAGTTTATACCATTTATACCACAAAATTCCTAATTATACGAGATCTTTAAATATGTTCGGACAATTTTCCTATCAACACGCACAGCAAACTTAACCACTATTGAAATGTATGGTCGCTGGCTATTGAGACAATGTAGAATGGCAGACAATGTAGAATGGCAGACAATGTAAAATGACAGACATTGTAGAATGGCAGACAATGTCGAATGGCAGACAATGTGGAATGGCAGACAATGTAGAATGGAAAACAAATGTAGAATGGCAGACAATGTAGAATGGAAGACAATGTAGAATGGCAATTAATGAAACAGTGGCAGTCAATGGATAGTGTGGGAAAATAAGAACAAAGTATTATTATATTATGGAATAAAATGATAGCATATGTATGTATGAATGTATTTATTTATTTCAAATTGAATAATATTGAATCTGGTTGGCTTGCTCCGCTTTTGAGCTATTGACAAGATCTATACTCCATCTTACAACAGAAGAAGGATCTTCGCTTTTAAGCAGACATTTTATTGGCCAAGCATACATCTAGTTAATATTATCATGAACTTGAATTTACTTGAATTGGTTTGTGAAATAACTTTTAACTCAAATAAAAAATGGTTTCATTTCCTCTTCTTTATTTCCAACTACGTTTAAGCCAAAGGATATGACGAAAGTACTCTCAAATAGCTTTCAAACTTTTAAAGATGATAAAACATCAGAAGAGGCGTAGCTATGGGTGGCAGAGAGGGGACAGATGTCCCTGGGCGCCAGACGAGTTAAGGGTAGGGGGCGCCAAAATGTGCTTTGTAATTATTGTATTAATGCAAATAATGATTTTAAGAGTTTTAAAAAAAAAAGAGAAAAAAAAAAGGGGGGGGGGTGGGTCTCTTTAAAATGAAACTTGTACCCGGCGCGCCAAACACTCCAGCCACGCCCCTGAGCGTCAGGCATTTCAATCGTGTAATGATTCACATATCACTTGGTGATCAAGTGTATCGTGTTGGTTTGTATTCACGCTCACTCATTCAGAAACTCACCAGAGCGAAGAGCTACACGGCACTTGACTTAAACAAAGCAGGCGATAGTTTTTTTTGTTTTTTTCCGATCAGAGAAATTCTCAATTGCTAAAACTCTAAAAACTTAAACTCGTACACACGTGATCCCCCCAGGAAGTATCCGGCGTGCGACTTATTTTATCAACTTTTTTACAATTTTTTTTACTTTTAATTGGTAATTTTTACTTGTGTGTATGTATCCTGATCTTCAAGTCACATACAAAGCTATAATTTCGTCATACTTCCGTTAAAAGGTAAATCATGTGGAACTATTTTTGTATGCCCCGTTTGAGTGCTCAGAATTTCCCCACAAGTGAGTGTTTTTAAATGTATTTGTTTATGTATTTACTTTTTAAATTTATTGTTGGCGGTGTTTTAAAAGTCTATTAATTTGAAGTATAATCTACCCCAAAAAAAGGTGGCATTTTTGTGTTTTTTTAAATAGCCTTTAAAAGATGTGTTTTATAATAGTGGATACTACAAAGTGATTGCCAGTTGATAGGCATCCGGTCCGCGATTCCATCGGACATCCGGTCCGTAACCCCACCGAACATCCGGTCCGCTACTCCATCGGAAATCCGGTCCGTAACTCCACCGGACATCCGGTCCGTAACTCCACCGGACATCTGGTCCGTAACTCCACCGGACATCCGGTCCGTAACTCCACCGGACATCTGGTCCGTAACTCCACCGGACATCCGGTCCGTAACTCCACCGGACATCCGGTACGCTACTCCATCGGAAATCCGGTCCGCAACTCCACCGGACATCCGGTCCGTAACTCCACCGGACATCTGGTCCGTAACTCCACCGGACATCCGGTCCGTAACTCCACCGGACATCTGGTCCTATTTTAAATTTTCAAAAACGATTTTTTTTTTTTTTTTTTTTTTTTTTGTTTGTTTAAATGTTGAAAATAAATAATGATCTATTTCAGAATACATTGTAATTAGCTCTTTGCTGAACAATCTGAGAAGCGGTGTGCCGCCACAGATCAATGGATTGACTTTTTCCAATATTAAATTAGAAATGTTGCGGGGGAAACTATCCCTATAACCAAACCTCTCCTCCCAACCCAACGCCTTGTGGTATGTGAACAGTGGCTTGACTTTAACGTGGCAAAGAGACGGGCTGTTTGAACACGACCACCACCACCACCACCACCAGCATCACCACCACCAGCAGCAGCACCACCACCACCATCAGTTGCAGGGCGACGGATATTAGAGAGAGAGATTTAGCGCGGATCGATACAATCCATACCTGACAGGTATCGGGAAAAAGCAGGGGGGGGGGAAGCCTGATCTGACCTTGACCTATGCCTATGCTTATAGCCAAAGAAGTGAAAATTTAAGATGACCCGAGTTGGCAGGGGCGTAGCTAGAGATTTGGGGGACCGCCGGGCTTGGCCTCTTTTGGGGCCCCTGCACTTTGAAATTCGACATTATTCGACATTATTTAATGTAAAAAAAAATTCATTTACACCTTTGGGGGCCCCTCTCAAGTAGGGGCCCGGGGGGGGGGACTTTCGAAATTTGACCCCCCTCCCCCCTCCCCTAGCTACGCGAGTTGGTCATAGTTTTGTGGTTACTGGGTGTTTCTCCCGTGCGTTTTTTGTTTGGTGTATGTGCGTGTGTGTGTGCGTGTGTGTGTGTGTCTGTGTGTGTGTTTGTTCAGGCCAAATTAATCACAGGAAATACGGCATTTCGGGACTCATTTGATTGGAGAAACAACCCGGGGCTAGAAGCAGAAGGATATTATTGATTGGTGGGCTATATTAAACCAAAAAAAAAGTGGTTGGGGGGAGGTGAGGGCTGGATATAATAGTCCTGAAAGAGTAATGGATGGTATGTACGTGTCGGCCGCGGGGGGGGGGGGGGGGGCTGTTTTT
>CAXITT010000319.1:103027-129738 GCA_964033795.1 Lymnaea stagnalis | reverse complement strand
GGGGGGGGGCACTTCAGATTTTTCGGTTGGGTGGGGGGGGTGGGGGGACAGTGCTAGCAGTGCCAGTTGATTTATTATTGGACATATTTTCTTTCCGGGGAGGGGGCGCTTTGCTTTCCCCGGGCAGTGCCCCACCCCCCGAGATATAGCTAAAGGAAACCCTGCTGGCATTACGACGTATCGCCTTAGTCACAACATAGCCAATTACTAGGTGTCCACATTTCAAAGATATATTTATATATATATATATATATATATATATATATATATATAATATATGTATAAATGCACTTTAAAGTGACGTAAGTCCTCACGCATCAGCCAACATTGCCAATATTATTTGAGTGAGTTATTTCCTGGTTCATCGTTAAAATTCGTAAGTCGCGTGCCTTATAGATTAAAAGAAAACAAATAACAGTTCAAAGTTCACAAGTGAGCAGTAAACACGTTTTTTTTCACAAATGCACTTTTCCGTGCGGTCTGGTGCGCACGTCATGACCGCGGATTCAGGGACAGCCAGTGCACAATGCGCTACCACGATCTCGGAGCATTAAACCGTACAGCTGGCGACGTTGAATTCAGATCAGGCTACTGGATTATGCTTGACCTCGTTTCTATTCTAATAGTGGTCTCAAGGCCGCCTGTAGATTGCCATCTTGAATCTCGATCAATAAATTCGGCAGCCAAACATTTTTCTCTTCTCCATATTATTATCAATTCTGTATCTCAGAGTTTCTCGCTCGGCTGACGTTGGACGAGTCATGAAAAAAATAGTTTTTTTTTTCCTCAATTCAAATTCACGTTAAGGGTTGCTCTCTTTACCACTCATCTCCTCCCCTAACCCTTTCGTATCCCTTTCCAACCCCTTAACAACTCCTTTCCAACCCCCTCTCAACCAATTTTCAACCACTTCCCAAACTTCTTTCCAACCGCTACCCATCCCTTTTGCAGCCCTTTCCCGAACCCTTTTCCAACCCTTTTTCAACCCCTTCCCAACCCCTTCCTAACTATTTTCCAACCCCTTCCCAGCCCCTTCCAAACCCTTTTCCAACCACTTTCCGACCTCCTTACACCCCCTTCCCAGCCCCATCCAAACCCTTTCCCAAACACTTTCCAACCCCATTTCCAGTCCCAAACCCTGGTTGCAGTTGTCTATGCCAGTGAAAGATTTTTTTAAAAAATATATGTTATAATTACTTATTTTTATATCTAACTATACATCTCGGAAACACTGGAGATCATGCCTCGGGTTGCTGGGGTGGAGGCGTGGGAAAAGAGGTACCGGATAGTGGTGCTAAGTTTTCATTCTTAAAGAAATCGTATACTCAGACTTTTGATAGTTTATTCAATTTTGAAATCTTTTATTTTTCATTCGTATTACAATAGAACCTTCTCTGCTATAAAGTTAAAAGCTTTAAGGAATTCAATATTTCTGGTTTAAATATGGGGAATCGGAATCTATGGGTCGGGGGTATTCCATTATCTTGTCCAGCGTCCGAGTGGTAAGCAATTAAGAAATGTCTGTGAGAAATGTCTGGCCTACTAAACGATTTTTCTACATCTCAAGTTCATCTTACTGTTTCCTCTGATTCTACTGATACATACAGGCCATGCAAGGGGGAGTGGAGGAAGGTCGTATTCTAAAGAAGCTTCTGTATGGAGCGTTGGCAGAAAGGGGCAAGACTTTGGGAAGGCCCCGGCTGAGATTTAGGGACGTTTGCGAAATCAGCATGAGGGAGACCAACATAGAAATCAACGAATTGGGAGCTCATTGCTGAACAACGTTCCAGCTGGCGAACAGCAGCGTGTGAAGGCGTCAAAAAGGCAGAAGATGTGCATAACGAAGGTCTTGCAACAAAAAGAGCAATACAGAAGGCCCAATCTAAACACGAGTCAAGGTTCTCCCTGCGACCAATGCAGACGAGACCGTCATTCCAGGATCGGCCCAGTGAGCCATAATTTGTTGATGTCTACATAAGCTACTCAATCGTATCGCGAAGACGGCAGGATGCCATATATATATATTTATATAAGAAATGTGACCGGCTGAAATGGTTGGAAAGGATTGATTTTATCACAACGCTGGCCTGGTGTCATTTTCCTTTTTTTTTTTATTTGTTTGAGTTTAATTGCGGTTTATTAAAATTCGTTATGATAAATTTCAAGAAGCAAATAAGATATATTAAAAAGTGTGTGTGTGTGGGGGCGGGGGGTGGGGGGGGGGCAAAAATTGCTTTCCCAAGTATTTGTCTTGGTGCAAGGGGGTATTTATTATTATTTTTAAATATGTATGATACGTTGTGTAAAAATTAAACCGCACATTTACTTGGGATTGTTTTCACACGAAAACCAGCCAAAAAAAAATATCTGATGCTTACTTCAATTGCCAACTGTCATAACGTGTTTTTCGATCTTCACCTTCAAGTGGTTGCCATCTCATCTTTCAAAAAATGTAAATACATCTCCTCACCAGCACAAAGGGATATTCATCTATAATTTATTTTCCTCTTGACGCTATCATTACTCTTCCGTTAATTTTATGGAAAAAAATCCACTCGACTCTTTCCTTGTTACATGCAATTATTGTTCAATGGTATGATATGTATTTGCCCCTCCTTTTTTCATTCGGGTATCTCGTGCCCAGGGGAGTAGCGAGAGTGTTTGGCGCCCAGGGACAAGATTCATTTTAAAAGCGTCCCTTTTCTTTTTTTTCAACTCTCAAACCCATTATTTTCATCAATAAAATCATATCAAAGCACATTTTGGCGCCTCTAACTAGCTGGCGCACGGGGACATCTGTCCCCCGCCCCCCCCCTTCACTACACCTCTGCTCCTGCCCTACTGCGAATAAGCAGCACTCGTGTGATCTATCCACGCACGCCTCTGGCGGTCTCGTAACGTAACATCTTTTCACGCTGCTTTTCCTTTGCCCTGAATGCGGAATACTGAAGAGACATACTTTGTTATGCCCCCCCCCCCCCAACCCCCTTGTTCCATCCCGGTGAAAAACGGTGCCCTTGTGTCATCAGTTGGGTTTTATTTAACATTATTTTCCTTTAAACAGTTTCTGGATGCACTGTTTGTGTTTTTATTTGTGTCTTATTTTCTGTTTTCTTTTTCTATTTCAGGCTGAAAAACGGCTCAAGTATAAGATTTCCAACACGGGCTAGAATTATATATATGTTTTTAAACTTCCTAAAATGACGTCATTGATTTCTGTTTTTTAAGGATTTACAGGCATCGACTTTTACATTGCATTTTTAAAAAGAAATTAAATAATTGATTTTTTATTTTTTTTTTGTTTTTTTAGGTTCTTCTTTTTTAAAGTTTATACCTTGATTAAGCTAGGACCTTTTCCAATAAAAAATAAAAGAAAATAAACTCTCAGTCAGTTGTTTTTTTAAACTGCCATATAAAATTAAGCTTTCAAGCAAAACTAAATTCACAAATATAACAATTTAAGTACAGTGATTCACAAACTATCGCAACAACAGTGGTTTAAAACTTTGGTTTGAGGATCCAAACGCTGTGACGTATTCATTCACCACGGATCATCTTTAGGACACGCCATTTCCTGTGACGTCACGATCCAAGTCTTGAAACCATGACGGCCTGCGGCTCGGTGTTCGGGTTGGTGATGCTGGTCCTGACCAACCTTGCGGTCATCATCTGCTTCGCCACGCCTTACTGGGTGGAGTTTAGCATGGGCTCAAACCAAGGACTGTGGGCCTTCTGCAAATCGGATTCATGCACCTGGGTGTTTGAAGACAATTATAAACATCTTTCCCGAATCGACGTCAACTCTGGTAAGAAAGTATAGGCTATTATTGCGTTTAATTTACAACCAATCTCTTTTTATATTTTTTTTCAAGCTGAGACGATGTGGGCCAATGGCATGTGATCGGGATAACGGGACGATGAGGCAGTTAGCAAGGGTAATAAGGGGGAGAGACTGCAATCAGGTTAGCACAATGTAGAATGAATAAAACAGAGTAGGGTTAAACCTGAAAAAAACGCAACAAAATAACGAGCGTGTCGGCAGAAAGCCTTCGTCAGCGAACAAAACAACAGAAAAAGACGGTATAAAAATAAAAATTAGAAATATCACTTAGCTTGGACGTAGAATCCGTGGGCAGCAAAAGAAATGGCAGTTAGCAAAGACGGCAGACCTCAGAGAAACGCGCCGAAAATACAACCTGTGTACGGTAATATTTGCTCTCACTAGACTAGGTCAGCTTCACGCAGTTGCGTACCTCGACTAAATGCCACGCGGGGTGAACTCCCAAAATTGCGCTCCCCACCCCCACGTCTTTAAATAATGTCAATAATAAACATGAACAGGAAAGTGCCCCTTAAGTAGTCGTCTCCTCCCCCTTTTCTCTCATGCGTACTTACGCCTCTGGCTTACTCAGTCAAGAACTGGGTCACCGGGGAGGGGGGGGGGTAGTGCTCTCTAGACAAACGCCAAACCATCGAGCGAATCTGCAATACAAACGTGTGACCAGAGTTTAGAAAAATGACCTTCAGCTTGTAACGGTGAAACGCGTTTAAAAAAAAAAATAAATAAGAATCCTGGTTCTCTATCAGTTATTAAAACGTTTTCAAATGACACACATCTATTTAAATTACCTATCTTACGTGATTCTGTCGGTGGAGGGCCAATTACCTATCTTACGTGACTCTGTCGGTGGAGGGCCAATTACCTATCTTACGTGACTCTGTCGGTGGAGGGCCAACTACCTATCTTACGTGACTCTGTCGGTGGAGGGCCAACTACCTATCTTACGTGACTCTGTCGGTGGAGGGCCAACTACCTATCTTACGTGACTCTGTCGGTGGAGGGCCAACTACCTATCTTACGTGACTCTGTCGGTGGAGGGCCAACTACCTATCTTACGTGACTCTGTCGGTGGAGGGCCAACTACCTATCTTACGTGACTCTGTCGGTGGAGGGCCAACTACCTATCTTACGTGACTCTGTCGGTGGAGGGCCAACTACCTATCTTACGTGACTCTGTCGGTGGAGGGCCAACTACCTATCTTACGTGACTCTGTCGGTGGAGGGCCAACTACCTATCTTACGTGACTCTGTCGGTGGAGGGCCAACTACCTATCTTACGTGACTCTGTCGGTGGAGGGCCAACTACCTATCTTACGTGACTCTGTCGGTGGAGGGCCAACTACCTATCTTACGTGACTCTGTCGGTGGAGGGCCAACTACCTATCTTACGTGACTCTGTCGGTGGAGGGCCAACTACCTATCTTACGTGACTCTGTCGGTGGAGGGCCAACACTTTCGTGGTCAAATTTAAGAATTTTTTTTTGCTTGTTTTCTGTTTTGTTTTTTTTTGCTTTGTTCTTTCAATCTGCTTTTTGAATCTTAAAGGCACTTGTGTTAAGATCCATGTATTGATTTGAAGGCACGGATATTAACATAGTGCAGTGGTCGGCTAATCACGGCCCTTTAGCGACCTGAGTGCGGCTCTTTAGCGACCTGAGTGCGGCTCCTTAGCGACCTAAGTGCGGCTCTTTAGCGACCTGAGTGCGGCTCTTTAGCGACCTGAGTGCGGCTCTTTAGCGACCTGAGTGCGGCTCGGCCAGCCGGCCACAAATCGGTTTTGACTCCGAAAAAACATGGTTCTTGACATGTTCCTGAAAAGAAATTTGGCTCTCAAATTTTTTTTATTCGCCCTCCTGCTGATTTTTGGCTATTTTCACTAATGAGTTTGTCGACCACTGACATAGTGCAACATTTTTTTTTTAAAATGAATAAATAAAATGATCAATCCCAATGCTCTCAATAATTTCCCGACAGGATGGTGGATTGCTACATTAGGCCTGATGTGCTTCGGACTCGCCCTGTGCCTGTTCGCACTTCTGCTGGCCACCATTGCTCTGTGCTGCGACTGCAGGGGCTGCAACGCCAGCCATGCTATTGGCGGACTTCTGCTGCTGGCATGTATGTATGACGTTAGATCCTATTTATATATTTATATGTAATATATATATATATTTTTACAACTCGGAGATAATATCATGTTACATATCTCAATGCGTAGTATCATGCGATAATCCGTGTGTATCACTGCGGCAGATTGGTGATTTAGAGGATGCTCTCTATTCTGACTAACCCTATATCTTAAACACTTATTTATGGCCCACATTTGAAAATTTTTAAAAATAATTTTAGAGCATCGTTTATTGAACAATAAAGAATTCCATGACATAACTTGCAAGCTCAGTTAGAGGGGAACTATACCAGGGTTTCCCAGCCTTATTTTACCCATGCCCCAAACCTTATCATGCCACCCACGAACTTTTTCTACTACCCGGTAGTAAAAAAAAAAAAAATTACGTGAATTCTAATTTAACAACTTCTAAATACAAAGCTTTTCGTAAAAATCCTTTATTTGCAATTTTCATTACTTTATTTTATAATAATATTCTCATGACACACCCGCTTTTACACCGAAGATTTATTTCACAAACTGTTTCAGACAAATAAAAGAACATATTACGCACGAAACGCACTTGCGATATTTTTACGCAACTCTATTAGCGCAGTGATCTGGATTTTTATTTCATTTGGTGATATCAGTGACATTGTGGGGTTTGGCGTGGGGGTGGGGCTTAAAATAGGAGGAATAACTCTTTAACATGTTTAAATTGTCATAGCCAGTGTTTAGTCAACATTTGGGTCGTGACCACTTGGGGGGGGGGATGGTGGGATCGAACGACCCTTACACAGTGTTCGACAAAGAACATCGGAAAACACATATTTATGAAGTAGCAACGGAAATAATTTTTGGTTGGGGGGAGGGGGCACCACCACAAGATGGGGAACTTTATTAAGAAGTTACGGCCTTTAGGAAGGTAGATGATCACCGGTTTAATCTGTAGATGTTTAACATAAATGCTGTATTCTTTGCCTCAAACAGTTATCAACCTCGGAGTAGCAGCAGTTGTCTTCGGAGTGTGTGCCAACAAATTTCACAGCGTAGAGCTGGAGAGAAGTAGCACCAACTATGTCAAATTCGGATGGTCATTCTGGCTCAACGCTGGTGCAGCTGTGATGTCATTAGTGACAGCATTCATTTATGTCATAGTGGGGCGTGGAAAATCTGCTTAAACTATTACCGACGTTAGCTATTTTCTGTTACCTACTAGATGTTTTAGTGATTTGTTAATGTGTCACCTGTTTATTTAAAATGAATGGGGTTAATTTTTTTTCTCTCCCTAAAATCAAAAAGGATGATGATTTACTTCCTGTGGTATGCCATCATTTGAAAATTAATATGTATAATTATTTGTTCTCCAATGGGCTGGTTATGCTACTATTAAAGGTCAGAGGCAAAGTTTAAAATATGAAATTTGATTTTGGATTTTCAATGACAAAAAAACAAAAACAGTAATGTTTAAGTAAACTCCGCCAAATATATTTAGTGTTTAATATTCTGAATAAGGTAATGAAAGATTTAAATATAAACTTCATATTCCCATTAAGTCAGTTAATCTTATACATCATTACCAAGCAGATGTAATTATTCTGTTACCACCTCATATCTTTGTATTTTGATCTCTTTTGTTGATTATTATTTTCAAAATCTTTTTTCTAAAAAATAAATTGCTTCCCTAAATTATTTTAGTGGGTCCCTTTTTGAAAATAAAAGTTATTTTTTATTTTCTAATTTTGTTTTCTTTTAAAAATAAAAATGCATAATTTCAATATGTGCAAGGAAAGAAAAGTTCCCTTTAGTAAATTTTTTTTATCCATTTGATAAATTAAATACGTTTTTTGTAAAACAATTTCTGAAATCTTTCTTTTATTTTTTTTAACTTAAAGATGAGTGTTTAAAATCCTTCCAGTGTTTACATGATACAATACTTCTGTGAGAATAACTTCAAAGGTTGCCTTCTGTTGTTTTTATATTTTTATTTTGTTATTTAGTTCATTCTGCGACAAAGTTTTACCTAACAATATTTCACTATTGAGTTGAATATTGCTGGCTAGGTCATTGTTGATTTATCTGTACTTACACCATTTGACTGCTCTATGTACATAATATACACACAAATGTATAGCTGATTCCATTTCTTGTAAATCTACTCACACTTGTTTGTATTTACCTCCAACTTTCTAGTCATACGTGTCTAATAACTTTAGTGAACTTTGTGGTAATTTTAAACTTTTACCTCGATTTTATCAACTGTTCTCAAATGAATTCTTTTGCATGAACTTGTACAAAATAATTATCACCACTAGAATAGATTTAACTCCCCTTGATTTACTTCATTAGATCAAATGCTGTAAATTGTTTAATTGAGATCTGATAGAATTTTTGTCTTTATGTTAACAATAAAGAAAATCTATTTAAATTTAATAACTAACAGAGTGGAAACTTTGAAACTGGTGCAATTAAGTTAAATGTTCATATTTAGTCTTTGAATTTTTAAAAATCAAATTTCTCAGCTGTCATTAATGTCAGTGACATAATACAACCACCACCAAGCATATTTCAGCATTAAGTTTCATACTGATATATATCTATCTATCCCAATTTGGTTAACATAACACCTAATAATTATAGCTATGTCACTGTGCTTGCATACCCTTAATTTGTCTGAAAGAAAGAAAAGTATTTGTTGTGCTGACAACTTATTTTATGTGATGCAAATTGTTTTTGTGAAGAGTCTCCAAAATATCTTTTTTCATTATTTAAATTTTAACTATGAGACCTTTAGTTGTGATTGTTCCCAATGATTTTGTTGTTGTTTTGTTTAAGTGCTTCATATCATTATACTTATCAAGTTTGGTTTCAACATGCTAATATCTTTATTTTTCAAGAAAGTGGGTTAGCAATAGTTCTTTTCACATGACGCAACTGGGAACTCTTTGCTCCTTTTTATAGAATACATTATTTTATAAAGTTGATTCCCTAATCGAAAGGTTGGAATCAGTCCTAAACGACAACAGAAGTAGTCAGAGGATTAAAAAAATTTTTGTTTTTTTCCAATACATGATGTCATTATCAAAAGTGATAGCTCTTCACAAATAAGAAATAAAAAAGAGAAGTTAAACTAAAAATGTTTTCAACAAATGTCAATTTGAAATCAAATATTTTCTTGCCACACAAACTTAATGGCATTCTAAATTCTTGTAATATCATGTGAAGGGATATAAAAATTATTAGCTGCATAGCCTAATTGCTATCACCAGCTTCAAAGAAAAAAAAATTAATTATTTTACTTGAGTTTAATTATCTCACTTAATAAGTCATTAAACTAACTTAAAAAATTGATGTGTAAAAAAAATTAATTTTGATAGCCAAATTTTTATGGTCCCCAGAGTTGATGAAAAGAGCATGTTGAATAAGAAAGTATTTTAAATTGACACAAAAACTGGATAATATATTTTTTTTTAAATATCAGGCCTAGTAACCATTTTTTTAGGTCTATAATTCAGTGCAAACTTTGAACTTGTTTTCAAAGCTATATATTTATTTAAATTTTGGGGATTGACTCTTATTCTAAAAAAAATTGATATACATCTGAATTAAGTTGCTCATTCAAGAGATCATGATGAGGGCTAATTTTGATTCTAATACTAAGCTTACATGTCCTAAAATACGCATATATATCCCAACATACAGCTGTAACAGCAGAAACTTTTATGTCATTATTTTTAGTCTACACTACACCAAAAAAAAAAATCACTTTTATCCAGTTTATTGTTAAATTTATTATATCAAGTTAATGATAATGATTGATTAGATTATTTGATATGCTCTGATGAGAATCTTCTGCTTTCAATTACCTGACCTTGAGGTTGAAATCATCTTGAGACTAAATTTATTTTTTTTGTAAATTTATTTTTTTGTCAGTGTTCCTTAGTGTGAGATCAACTGTGCATGAATGGGGATGGAAGGGGTGAGTTGTTTTGGGGGAAAATGGCTTGACAGAGTTAAGATAGCTAAATCTATTTAATGTGCATAACACATTTTAGCATGATGACCTAGGTGTAACTTTTGTATTGATCTACGATAAATCTATCCTCCAGTTTATTTATACAAGCTTTTATAAAAAAAAATAATTTTGTAGCATCCTCAATGCATTAATTAAATATTGCAAGCTAAAAATGAAAATCAAAGATTCTCTGTAAACAAATATGACTACCCCAGATAGAAATCTTAAGGCATTAATTAATATATTTAAATAAATAAATGAATTTAAAAAAAAATAAAAAATCACTATTTATACAACTGTCCAACAAGAGCTACAGTAATTAAATCACAGGTAGTCAGATTATTGAATTTTAATACTTAAATTACTTATAATCATTTAAATGAAGTAAAATGATCCTTAATCCCTTCTGTAAAAGTAGCTTTCTTAAGAAAGGATCACCAGATTATTAAATGTAGGCATTTCATTTCAGCAAATTATTTTCATTTAAAATTTATCAGCGGTCCAGTTTAATATTAATAGTATTTTTATTCAAGGCTATTTAAAGAATAATTGAACTATGAATTAAAAAAAAAATACAACATGGCCAATAACAATATGGCTGCCTCATGTGAGTCACCTGGGCTTGCCTATTAGAATTCTAGGATGTCTGAAAAAAAGTCTTTTAGTATGTGTCCGTAAAAAACCCAGATATTGTAACTAAGTCTTTTTTATAATGCGTCTGTAAAAAAAAACAACAGAAATTTTGACTAAGTCTTTTATGAGTCAATAAAAAAAAACAGAAATTGCTAACAAGTCTTTTATAATATGTCTATAAAAAACATGTTTGTCTGTACAAATTTTGAAACTTTAAAATGTATTCTTAAATTTTCATTTATTAAGTTGGAAATTCTGCCCATCATTTCCACAGAGTATGCAGAAACTTGGCATGGAAACTAAATGCCACAGACTTACTAGTCATTTGGCTAACTTTCAACATCTGGTAAATTCATGAGCAATAAAACCTACTTTTGTGTGCCTATTATGCTCATCGCAAATTCAATGTTCTGAAATACTCAGTACTTACAATTCAAGCAATCAAAAATACATTTTAACATTTGAAATACAGAGCCATATTTTTACTGTTTTTATCTATAGCTACGGTTATTTATGTGTAATTTGCCTTTACCTTTTAATACAGCAGTTTGTAATTTTAGCCTATTACTTTACAAGAGCCTTTGTGTTTGGTAACTGTATGTTCTATAAATTGTGGATAACCGGTTTGTTATAAGATATCACTAATAAATGCAATACATTATTCTATACTTAATACTTATACCAAGGCTGAATACTCACAAAAAAACATTTTCTACATTTAAGCTCCTTTATTGTCTTGTTCTATTTTAAATGAGATGCCAAAAGAATAATGCTTCATTTGCAATAAAGTCAAATATTTTTGTATTGCTTTGCACTATTAACTAACTGCCTTTAATATTCAAGCTATTTATTATAAAAAGATCCTCTCCTCCTTTTTTTTTTTTTTTCAATTTTAATTTTTAGTTTAAAACATTTTTTCATTATAAATTTTTTTTTTTTTTTTTTTATCGCGGCTTCATTTAAATAAAAAGCTTTTCACGTTAGTTAATTTTTCTTTTTTTTTTTTTTTTGATTTTTTTATTTTTTTTTTTTTTTATTTTTTTTTTTCTTCTTTTTTTTTTTTTTTTTTCAATTTTAATCTTTAGTTTAAAACATTTCTTCAGTATAAACTTATCTTTTTTTTCTTTCATCGCGGCATCAATGAAATAAAAAGCTTGTCACGTTAGCTAATATTTCTTTTATTTTATTGTGTGACTCTTTTAATAATTTAAATTTTGCTAGTTATGGGGATAAAAAAAATGCTAAGCTGAAATAACAATATTAGATAGATATTTAATGATAATTTTTTATGCTATTTTTTGTGTGTGAATTTTTGAGGTCAATATGGCTTTTTTAGAATCTGCATATTAAGACGGTAACACACTTGTAAAACAGTGCATGGTAAACTGCTAATTAACTTATTTCAAGCTTGTGACAAAATTGTTTATATTCATGTATAAATCAGAGATATAACTTTCCCTGTAAATTTTTTTTTAACCAGCACTTCTGAATCTCTCATTGAGTTATTGTTTGGCTGGGTATGTATTCTAAAATATAATTATAACAAAACACGCCAACCCCCCCAAAAAAAATTGTGAAACTGTGTGAATGTAAATTTGTGTAAGGATTTACTTTGTTAAGTTTATACCCTTAGCTTTTGGTCATAGCTTTAATGTGTATTCTAGTGTTTCTTGTGAGCTCATCAATTAGAACTTGATGGGAAAATTAAAAAAAAAGAGTTTTAGACATAATGTTAAATAAGTATAAATAAACAATCTACAGAGACAAAAATCTTGTATGTCCATCTTTTATTTATTAAAAAAATATATGCTTTTAATACAAGGATGTATCGTAATAACTTTTGCTTATATTACCGCGATGAAAGCCACTGAATCTAGATCAATAGCTTAGGTTCTTGTAAGGCATCACTGTGTGCAGTGATGAATAACATTTCAAATGTTAGAACCCTAACTACGAATAATTTGGTTTATTTCTAAGATTTAAAATAAGTCATATTAAAGACTTTTAAATTAATATTTTTTTTAAAGGAAAGTTCTTCTGTTCTAACAGTAACTTTTAGTATTAATTAAGCTATATCTTTTTTTGAGCCCATAGATGAAAACAGTTACTGCTGATCAATTTTATTTCACTGCAATGTGTTTGAAAGTAAATATATAGACCTGTGTAAATATTTTTCTGACTTCCAATGTTTTTTCTTCTTTTCAATACGTATTGGAATTTTTTCTTTTCAGATGGTAATGGAGGTATAGAAATAATTTGGCCAGAAGATTCATACAAAATCTCTTTAAAAGAGGATCTCTCTCACTTCAGTATGGAACTGCATGAACTTTTTTTTTAAACAATGACCCACTCTCCACTTCATTTTCATCACAAAAATATGAAAACAGTTTTTCGAAATACTTGGGAAAAAACTAATATATAACTATAACTAATAATAATTGATAGGCTAAAATCTGATTTTGATCTGCATCAAATATATAGTGACTGCTTTTGTGATGAGGACACTCAAGAAAGGTCCCAAAAATATTTATTTAAGGTGGTTTAAAGCAACAACCAGGAATAAATTCTTTATCAAACAAATATGTGAAAACACACACTCACTAATTGGTGGATTTCTACTTAAGTGATCCGTAATAATTGTGAAGCCAATGCATAGATGCATTAATTATTCACAACAGTGCTAATTTAAGAACCTCAAATTGATCCATCAAGGTACAACTAAAAGTCAAGTAATAAAAATCTAAATAAGGCATTAAAAAAATAGGCGATGGCTGGAGCCTCTTTTGTCCTCTGAAAGTCATTGAATGTATGCGTGGAAAGGGGAATATAAATAAATAAGAGGAATACAGATACAATTAAAGATGCAACAACTTTTAAGCTACAATCTATTATATATTGCTAAAAAGTTTTCATTTATTTTTACAAATAAATGTAAAAAGGTTAGCACTCAATCCCCACCTAAACCAACCCCCCCCCCCCNCCCCCAAATAATCTCTGATAATTGGAAATGTTTTGATTATGCTTTCCGTAAAATATCATCAGTCTCTGTGTTCTACAAAATGGGTTATTTCAAACAGATAGTCACCACAGAGAAGAGATCACTTGGAGAATGCAGCAGTTGGGGACTTATAATGTAGAAATAATTTTATATTATAATTTTATATTATTATAATCATACTTAATTATAACATTCAGTTTGCGTAGTTTAAGTTACTGCCCCCTTTTTTAAAAAAAAAATAAAAAATGGGGAGTTAAATAGACACGTTTATTTGTTCTCTTTAAATAAGCCTAAGCCTTCATTTCAGTTGATTCAAAAAGAAAAAACCAGAAGACAAATCTAGATTGTCTCAAAACCTAAGACCGTATTTCAGTAGTCTCAACACAATCAATCAATGCCAAACCCCCCCCCCCACACACACACACTTTTTTAGTTGCTTACTATCCAGAGCCCTCTTTTACATTTTCCCTAAACCATCAAGCTAAGCCACCGTTCCGGCTAGTCTTACATTAAAACCAGAAGACAAATCTAGATTGTCTCAAAACCTAAGACCGTATTTCAGTAGTCCCAACACAATCAATCAATGCCAAACCCCCCCCCCCCACACACACACACTTTTTTAGTTGCTTACTATCCAGAGCCCTCTTTTACATTTTCCCTAAACCATCAAGCTAAGCCACCGTTCCGGCTAGTCTTACATCTTCGAGGATAGGACCAGCATCATTCACTCTTGTAACTGCATTTGGTTCACAATGGTAATGGTAGTACTTAGCGCTGATCAATGCATTAGTTTTACTCAGGAGCGTCTTTGACCACAAACAGGGGAAAAAAGTTATTTTCAAAAATTGAATTGAAGAGTCAAGTTGACATTAGTCAGATCTAGTAATTTATTGTAAATGGTGTAATTACAAGTCTGTTAAAATTTCTTTTTTTAACAAATAAAAAAAAAAGTCATGTTTTAATAAATTTATAGACAAAGAATTTTTTATATCTTTTTTTATACTTAAATAAGAAATAACAACCAATCAAACATTATCAAATTGACAAACTCTGAACAAAATTCGTTTTTTCTAAATAATTAATTTTCTTGACTTTTTTTAATAAGGACAATGTGAAAACAGAGATAATTTTCTTTCCTTTCTTTCTTCACACAAATATAATAACATTGTGAAAAGATTTTCACAATTTTGTCTGCTTTACTTAAAGAGTTCACTCACTAAATTTCACCAAATTTAAAAAAAAGAAAAAATTGACAAGGGAATATATAATTTGGTTTAGGGAATTATCAAATAATAATCATCTGCCTTATCCAGTGGATGTTTGGGCGTATACCCTTAGGCTTTAGGAAGTGGTGAAGAAAGAGAAGGTTTCATTCAGAATTAAACAAATCAAATAATAAAGTTAAAGAAGCATTAAGATTTTTTAAGACAAAATATTTATTCAATTTTAATAAGTATTCCTTTGAAACTATTTGAAAACCATATAATGTGTCATAAAAAAAAAAATCTTTTTAGAATGATTTGATAATTTCCAACAACGCTGCTAAAAATTCAACAGCATAAAATGTCAAAATATGACAGGTACTAGAAACTTCCCAATACAACAACCCGCTTTGTTTCAGCTTCTAGCTATCTGGGCATTATCTGGGCCTGGGACTGGTGTGGAGGGGGGAAAAATAGGGGGGCCGGGGGGTGGGTGGGTTTTAAGACTGGGGTTTAAAAGGCCAAGCTCTCTAAGCACAACAACGTTGCCACATAAGTTATTTAGATGCTAAAGAGACCAGACTGCTCCTTAGATCAGTAACAATAAGACGGTACAGGGGGCTGTTCTCCTAGAGATAAAAGAATTGTTACCTCTCTAGCAAAAAAAAAAAAGAAAAAACTATTGGAACATAGTGAGATTTAATTTCAGGAGCATTTAAAAACTTGAGTTTCAGCAAATTATTTCTACACCTTTACTATTCTTTAAAAAAATGTAATTAATGTATGGCAGTATTTTAATAACAATTTGAATCTGCCATATATTGCACCATAAAATCTCTACAAGGTACTCCATTTAAATAATAAGTCTGAAATAGGAATTTTGGTTTTAAATTTCATCCTGATGTAGACCTTATTATGAATATAGAAGCAATTGTAGATGTTTTATCTTGAATTAAAAAATATGAGCTAGTCCAATGGGTGCTCAGATTTACCAATGCAAATTTAATTGAAAAGTAACTTTCACCCAAATTAAATATTAATTAATCAAAATACAAGTAAAATGTTCATCAAATTTACACATCTATTAAAAAAAATAATGTTCAAATATTTAAATGTAGACTGAATATAAACATGATCTTAATCATCAGTATTGTAAAATATATGAAAAGGAAAAAAAAATCTAATTTGGTTTGATTAAAATTTTTGAAAAAGGGGGCTAATTACTTTAATTTCATGTTCCTTGAATACCAATATTGTACCACATTAAAGCTTACCCTTAATGTCAAATAATTAAAAAACTGGTCATTGAAGAAATGACCTTTCTATTTACATCACAAAATCTTGATGCATACCAGAAAATTCACACATCTACAACACATTAATAAATATTCAATCATCACAAGCTGTAGCTAATTCACATTGGGTTGGGATATCACATAAAAGCTTCATTTACATTGAAAAGAATTTACTACAAATACATTGCTTTACAAAAAGGATTAAGAAAAGAAAAAATGGATGGATGCAAAACATTTTCTCAAAGTATGATTTATATATACATAAAAAAGGGGGGTGATGCTTATAAATTAATTACTTAACATATTTAATTTTAATTTTTAAAAGTTTTACCTTTTTTTTTTTTTTTGTTGCAATTTTTACAACTAAACAAAGAGTGCTCTTGTTTAAGACTAACCACCTGATGTTATGAAGACATGTAGGGATTTTTAAAGTCATGAAAAGCCTTACCATTTTATACATAAAAAAGGGGGGTGATGCTTATAAATTAATTACTTAACATATTTAATTTTAATTTTTAAAAGTTTTACCTTTTTTTTTTTTTTTTTGTTGCAATTTTTACAACTAAACAAAGAGTGCTCTTGTTTAAGACTAACCACCTGATGTTATGAAGGCATGTAGGGATTTCTAAAGTCATGAAAAGCCTTACCATTTACGGCATTCATAGTAGCATAAAGAAATGCTCATTTTATTGAGAGGTATAAAAAAAACTGTAGATTATATTTTGTAGGACATGCATTTGGCATTGATTTTGTGCAATTTTTTTTTTTTTACAAGTATTTTTTCTATGACTATGTAGGCAGCATAATATTTTTTATTTGTGAATGAGATTCTGTATTCAATAGGTTGGCCATTATCTGCTCAAAAAAAATTTTGTTTAGGTATATCTCTCAGCCATTTTTAGAAAAAAATATACATCAAAATCAGGCCACTTTGTAATTATGTCCTACAATTGATAAATTTAAGGGAAAAGCCATTCTTACATTAATTTGGAAAGGTATGATAAATACATCATGCATTGAAAATACAAATGACTTAGTGGGCCCCTGTCAGCATCGTTTGAGTAAAGCTGTTCGAGCTGACACAAGAAGTTTAAATGCGTCTTCACTTCCTGGAGCCACACTTTTGTCTGGATGGAGCAGGACAGCCAACTTTCTGTAGGCTCTGTTCACATCATCTCTGAAGAGAGCAAGTTCAAAGGTTACAAAATGATATCTTAATTTTTCAATGGTTCTTTCAATTTTACGAAGATCAACATTCTTAGAATCGATTACACATACATGTTTGTCCACTGCTTTAAAAACAATATGATATGTGTAACAGTTTAACTTGAATGTAACTAGTCACTTGCACTATAATTTCAATAAGACTAAATATACATTATAAATTAACAACTTCACTTGTAGTACAGGATATATGTGCTCACTTTTGTGTTGAATAATTATATTTACTATTGTCCTAACTTTATAAACAATTTTATTATGCACAGAATAAAAAAAACGACCCTTCCAACATTGCTAAATAAACACTTGTCCGTTATATCTATACATTTGTTTGTATTTATTCCATCCAAAATCAAACTAGAACATACAAAGTTATTATGTTGCAATATGCAAAATTTGATATTAAATACACCACACCACTTTAAAAATTGGCAAAATTGTTGGAAATTGACATAAAAAAAAATATTTTTTTTAAAAATAACATCATATGCTATTTGTTATATATCAATGGCAAGGAAATTCAAGCAGTATTTTAATAGTTGGAATAGAAGGCAGTAACTGTATTTGCCAAAAGCAATTGGATCCAGAAAAATAGTGAGTGTACCATTAATCTGGGTTATATTTTTTTTAACCGCTTTGATTGGTCCATTTAGGAGGTAACCATGACACTGCTGACATTCACATTTGACTTGTTTACATGAATGGGATAGTGGCTCTGTTGACATTACTGCCATTTGCAGCAGAAAGTATAAACATATTATGGTTTTCAAATATACATTTACACCATTGCTGATTTGGGTAAATGCCATAAATAAATAATCTAGAGGAATTCATTCCGTTGCACTAAGAAAGCATCTCAATTGAAGGTAAGTAAGGCCTGCACAACTCAAAATGTAAGAAGGGCCGTAATACTTTATGAAAAACTTGTGTGGGCTGAAAGAAGATACGACAGGGGGAAATAAAAAAGAATATTTCGTTTCTTTGCAGGCTGCAAAATGGAAGCATGCGCCGCTCGGCCAGTGGGACATATGTTGTGCAGGCCTGCTATAAATAATGATCAAGATGTCATGACAAGTAATCAGCAATAGTTGAACCTACTCAGCACGTCAGTACTGTCAATGAGTTTCCATGCCATGATGGTGTGTGGATTTGTTACGCTTATGTGGAGATTTGAAGTCGACACCTCTTTGTGCATTCTAAGCATTCATTCAAGACATTTGCCTTCAATAGCTATGTGCATTCTAAGCATTCATTCAAGACATTTGGCTTCAATGGCTATGTGCATTCTAAGCATTCATTCAAGACATTTGGCTTCAATAGCTATGTGCATTCTAAGCATTCATTCAAGACATTTGGCTTCAATGGCTATGTGCATTCTAAGCATTCATTCAAGACATTTGGCTTCAATGGCTATGTGCATTCTAAGCATTCATTCAAGACATTTGGCTTCAATGGCTATCTGATTAGCTTTGAATGGAATTATTGATACAATGTCATTAAAATATTTAAATATTAAAATACAAGATTTAAACTGTTTTGGCAATTTAACAAAATTCACTCATAGCTAGTTGAGCCAAAGTGCTAATTCTTGTATGCATACAACACTAACAGCTAAAATAGAACGTTTTCCTTGATCAGTATTTTGTGTTCTTAACTATATTAAGATTCAGCCATTTCTATGTGAAACCAGAAAAGGAACTAAAACATACTTTGAGGCTCCAGGGGTGAGGCCTAATCTTTCATAATCACTCTTTGCATTCCTCAATTTCTGGATGGCTTCTATCTGTTCCTTGGTATACCCAAGCTGAGTCCCTATCGGCTCCCTTCTTCCTCCGTTGTCACAAGTTCTTACAACTCCTTCAAACAGCATCTTGTGGTTAAAAAGATATTCAAAACATTAAATTAACCTTAAATTTTTCTTTAAAAAAAAATATATATATATTTTTTTTTTTTAATTTCATCATTAGAAACAAGAAATCTTCCAGAGATTTTACCTGAAACATCTCATTGACACCTTCTCCAGACATAGCTGAAGTTTCAAAGAAATGAAAGCCATGAGAGTCTGCCCACAGTTGCCCTTCAGATTCATCAACTTGGCGTCTTAAATCAGTCTAAAAAATAAAAAAATATTATTATGTTGTATCAGATCACAATCTTAAAGAAGAAAATGGGCAACACCAAAAGAATTGGTACAGTAAGAAAATACCTGGTTTGTTTAGGCATGTGACTTGGCATTACAATTTTAAATAATAAAGTAATAATTTCAAAATAACATTCATTTTAGATAAGTTCAAAAGACATTTAAATTGATCGAAAAAAAAATATCCAGATTTTGAAATGGAAAGGTTTCTATTGGTGAGCTGACTTTGATTTTTTAATCTCCCACAAACACAAGACCCTAAGCCTGTAAGACATTTTGCACAAAAATCTTTTCAACAATTTTTGTTTTCAAAGTGTAATGTTATGGTTATTAACAAGTGCGTAGCATCGCAATCGGGGTGCCGTGGAAACTGGTTTGATTGGAGATCAAGTTAGGTGTGCCGCAACATGGTGCCTCAAAGAGGAGGGAAATCACAGTCATGTATCATGGACACAATATTTGTTCGGAAAAATTTGTCAAGTTCCAAGCATATTCCAAATTTAACTTATTGGCCATTTTAAAACCAAAGCTATTGCGCTGACAAGTTCAAATAAAATTCTCTGCCAATCTTGAGCAGCATTCTTAAGCAGGTGCAAGAATGAGCTCATCTGTCACATTTTCAGAGCAGGTTTCCATGTTGCATAATAAATTGCAGGATAGAAAAATAATCTTATTGGTTAAATGTTTATTAAATTATTATGTATGAATAGTTTGGAATCATGACATCTTTCTTATGGCACGAAAACGAGTAATTGGCAAAGAGTTTGCATGAATTCAGGGATGGGAAATGAAATGTGATATTAGATTATTTGTTGCATATAATATAACTGTCTGTAATAATAATTTTTTTTTTAAAATTACTTTTGCTGCATTAATAATGAAGAATAGATGATCAAAAAAATTGCAGATTGAATGATTGCAGATAAGGAAGAAATGTGTCAAAGTTATAAAAGCAAAGGGATTAAATGCACACATTTTTTAAATAGTTTGTGAATGCATGGAGTTTTAAATCAAAAAATTATCTCAAGCCAAAATATTTTGTCTCTCCTAAGTAAGGGTGTCACAATATGATTTGAGGTCCGTCATGAGGTTGGTCAACTTCATTTTAATAAAAAAATGCCAGAAAAACATCAGCTCCATCAAATTTAATCAATCAGTGGACACATTTACAAACATGGATCACTTGTTTGAAATTAACTATTTTTTTAAAAAGAAATATTCAGAATGGGAACACTGTATCATGTTCCGATAAATCAAACTGACCCTAACAGAAACTCAGTATTTCGCAAACTGACTTGCACCAAGAATCATTAACAAGGCGCAAAAGTAGTGATGACAGGTTTTCTTTCACTGTGTAGCATAACCCCAAAATAAATATTAACCAATATTTTACAATTGATAAATTCTGAACTTTAGAAATGAAGAGATAATGACATAAGTTCCATTGCAGCAAAGAATTATAATCTTGAATTTTTAATGAGCCATGGCGATTTTTTATACTTTTTGAAAATGTAAGCATGATAAAGGATAAATAGGCAAATAAGCTGTGGGTGAAAAAAGCAAAATGCTAGCCCATCCCATCATAAAGTTGAAAAATCACTTATCTAGACTGCCACTTACCTTATTCCCACATACACATACTACTATGCTGTCAATTTCTGTTTTGTTGCCTATTTCATTAGAGAGTTCCTGCAGCCAATCATCGAGGGCAGTAAAACTTGCTCTGTCACTTACATCATATACTAGTATTGCGCCCTGTGTGTCTTTATAAAATTCATTGCGTACCTATAATAAATATAGTCAGAAATAGTTCAACCTTTTGCTCGGATATAAATGTTTCATTGTATCTTGTCTAAATTGAAAAAAAGAGATGTATTCTTTAGCAGGGAAGAAAAATTACTATTTTATTTACATAGCACACACATAAATAATAAAGTTACATTTTTTGTTGTCATGGCACAATACTTCTGTAGCCATACAAAAAACAAATTGATCTTTTGGAATTTTTTTTATTTCTTTTAATTCACATGCCACTATATTGAATGCAAAGTGTTTGCAGAATGATGTTAGTGTTTTACAATGTACGGTTGGTCTCATGAAATTTCACATTTTAATATAAAATAATGTGTCTTTATATTGCCAACTTGTTCAAATGTAAATTAAAATTAAAATGAAATGAGCTTTGAAAAATTAGGAAAACATGTATTTGTATCTGTTGAGATATCAAGTTTCTACAGAATTTGTTTTTTTTTAATTGGCAACTTCATTTGGTGTCAATGTCTCTAAATAAAAACTGCTGGGTATTATGTCTTAATTAATATAATATTCAGACCTCTTTGTAAATTGAAACATAAATGTATAAAAGCCATGTATATTTCACTTACTTCATAAAACAGATGATGGCCAGCCATGTCAAAGATATTTACTTTGATGTCTCTGTCTTTCAAATTTACTCTTTGTTTTTTTGTTGTTTTTTTATTGCAGATGAGGAAAAGAAAAAAAAAAAATTTTTTTCAGAGATATATTTCATGATGTTTCTATTTTAAAAATGTGTTAAGTGCTCTTACCAGTCAATAACTATTTGTTTTTAAAGTATAGCAATTTTTAAAACTATCAAAAGTTAAATTATGTAAATTTTTAAAAAGCCTAATTTTGTTTTAACATAAAGGAATGCTAATGCTAAGCACATTTTGTTACCTGATTATAAATTAATTTTATTATTTTAAAAAAAATTTAATGATGCTTCGGAGATTTTATTTATAAATTAAAATTTACAATGAAAGAAGAGTCCAGAGTTGAAGATAACAAGACCAAGTATTACGGCCTTACTTTGTCACTCCATAGTCTATGCCAATTGTTGCAAGGTATTTGTTCACAAATCTTTTTTCACAATATCGCTTGATGATGCAACTCTGAAAGGTATTAAAAGCTAGCTCATTGTAAAGATCATCTAAAACAAAGCATAATATTGCTAAAAACCAAAAGATAATACAGTGGTATCTCCAGATATGAATTTAATTCGTTCCGTAACCTTGCTCATACGTCCATTTGCTAGTATCTCAAAGCAATTTTCCCCATTAAATTAATTAAAATGCCATTAATCCATTCCAGCTCCCAAAATGTCACCCCAATTGTTTTTGTTACGTGTTTTTGAAAAATTAAAATGTATTTATAAATGACAAAAATTGTATAAAAACATAATAAAAGAGAATGTAAAGGAATGAACTTGTTTTATATCGTTGAAGTACTATGCCCGTACTGCTTAGCCAAGTCAGTCAATCGCACTCCTTGCTAATGTTTTTCTATGATTTCACACTTTCATGCTTTAATTCAACAGACATCATCTTCTTCTGAGCACTGACCTTTCCACTCACTTTCTTTGAACCCATGGTTATAAAAATAAATGTGATAAACTACTGTAAAAATGCACAATACGCGAGCACAACTTATCAAAGAAGCTTCGTCAGCGAGGCAAACAAGCACACTGACTGAGGCGCAGGAAAATGTGAGACACACGAGGCACAACTGGTGTGTCATGTGCAGCCGGCCGACCAGCAGACCCAGTTCCTCTAATCTCAAATGTTTCTCGTATTTCAAAGAAAAACATTGCTTGCTCAACGCTCATGTCTCAAAAATCTCTTATGTTAGGGCACTCGTATGTTGAGGTACCACTGTAAATCATAAATTTATTTGATAGCAGTGATTAGGGGGCTATCAATAAATAAGATCATTGAATTAATTTGTGACCGTGTTCTATAAAAGTGTCAAATTATTGTTATAAAATGTGACCATTTTGGGTGGGGGCATAAAAATATCTCAAAATGGATGGCCCCTTAACAAAAAGTAAGAATATATCATAAAAATTAAATTTGGCTGCTTCTCATGTATCAAATTATTCTTTAAAAATGTAACCTTTTAATTTTTATTAATTTTAAAGACTAGCAATACTTGTCATCTTATACTCATACATGCAAACCTGTATGGTTTACCTGTATATTTATACTTTTTGAGTTATATGGCCGTTCAAGATATTGTACCTTTTGCGTAAATTTTAGATCAGTAGGCCATCTAAACATATAATCTGAGCCAGGTTAAACCATTATCTACACAATAAACCTATGTCTGTAATGGGATCCTTACAATAGCAACTATTTTGAGTAGTAAACCATAATTACAAATCATTTTGTTGTGAAATAATTGTGTTAGCAAAAACTTTAGTGTTGGTAAGCGTTCTTTTAATTTCAATTAAATAATAAATTGATTAAATACCAGAATTAATGAAAAGCTATAATCATAATGTTTATTACTAGTAGTATGCAAACCGCATCTATTTTCTTCTTAGTTTAAGCATGGTAGACCTATATTTTAAATAGAGCCAACATAAGTAAGAATTGTATGTTGTATTCTTTTTTTTAACATTTATTTTTTACCCCAGCTGGTAACTTCCTATTAAGTGTATGAACCTAATTATAAAAAAAAAAAAGAAAGGAAGTTGGAATTATATACGCAGTTGATTACATTTGTAAGTTATTGTTTGACCTGGAATTATTGATACTAGATGGAGCCCGCCAAACTTTGGCGACAGCAGTGCGTGAACTTCCCGTCTACTAAAGGTACTTGACAAAAACGTGAACTCAAGTTACGCACATTTAAGAATGCAAATTTTGCTACACTCCTTCCCCCCTTTCCATGATATGTCATTGCACAATTCTTATTTCACACTAGTCGTTATCTTATTCTACAGTGCAACAATTGAAAGCTTGCTTAATTTCAGTATTACCTGCTCATGTGGGAATTCAACATCTGATATTAAACACTGCATCAACCGACTAATCAAAAAAGCTAGGAACATAAAACAAACTAAACATCCTTCACTAGAAGAACTATTTGAAGAAAGATGTTTTTTGTAAAACTAAACACATTTTGGATGATACATTCCGCCCTCTTCATCACAAATACTAAGAATCGGGCCGTTCGGGATGAATTCTTTCCATTAGGGCGAGGACTGATATATCAGGGCGATATAAAAATTCTTTTGTTCCCCAATCTGTACGAATTTACTGGTGTGCTTCACTGAAGTCACACATCTTAATGAGATCTATTAAGTCCCCGATTTTGCTAAGAGAACTCACTGAATGGCTGTTTGAAATAATTTATAATAAATGTCTTGTCTTCAAATTGTTTTTTTTATGTGCTGAAAATGTATAATGCAATCGAAAAATATTTCCATTTATTTGGATTAATAAAAGAATCTTATCTTATTTTATCTTATGAACTATATTAATATTCTCATGTCCCAACCACTTTTAAACCGAATATTTTTGAAACAATACTTAAATTGACACGATTTCATTTCCGAAAAGAAAATATGCACCAAACGCAATTGCGCTACAAAAAATATATATATATTATATATTGAGTAGTTATCGGGAATTATATTTTGCGCCCTAGTGAACTCATTATTGAACCACACTCTGGCATATCTATAAATAGCCTGCGTCTTGAATGACCCGTCTTGTTTGACCTTTGCTGGTGAATTATATATATAGATGCTCATCAATCGGATCATCACATTAATTCTACAAAAAAGATATTTAAATGATCACATCAGGCTGATAAGACATTAACAAAACATTTATAACAAATTTTAAAGAACAAAACTTTGAGGCAATGAAGGGAGCTTTTTTTACAGCTATTAGGCTTACAAGCATTTTTTCTCAGCCCCACCATCATGTAGATAATCTATAGGGAAAAAGTTACAATGGCGGAGATCTCATTTTAATTTTTCATTGAAATCATATCTAAATGACACTTGTTTTGGCTTTCAAACCAAACCAAAAATTATCAAGACAGCAAATTGTGCATGCATTTTGAAAATATTGATAAATGAAAATTTTATTCTTTATTTCTATTTTATTCTGTAAAGTTTTGCATGGTGTTGAAGTTATTTTTTTTAAACTTTTGATACAATTTTGATTGAAGCGGTTGAAGGGGTGAATGGATACCAGGCCAGGTAGACATTTTAATACTATTATGTAATTATTTTAATGTAAATAGTTCAATTAATAACTACATTAAAATTAAAATATATTTTAGGTTTGCAGCATAACTTTTTAATTTTTACTTAAAAAGTATGTCATCTAAGTATATAAATTATAGAAATGGTTTTTTAAAATATTGGAGGCTAAATAAGTTAAATCTAAGTCAGATTCAAGTGAATGAAGAGTGGGGAGGACATTATGATACTAATACTATTAATAGTATGGTTTAATTAATTTTTTTTTTTTTAAATTAAAAATAAATTAAAATTAAAAAAAAAAAAGCAATAGGTAGGATGTAGATGTCATACTTACTTTTCCAACTTCTGCATTTCCCATACTAATAATCTTTATTCTGAGGGGTAGTTTAACTTTTACTTTTGAAGTATTTGACATTTTTATTATTACTTTAGGCTTAGGCCTGCTTAATGAAAAACATAATTCTTTTCGATATATTTTATTTTCGTTGGAATAACCATTGCTTTGTAAACTTTTATGCTAAGCCTAGTTCATTGTAATATTAAACTTAGATATTTTCCGTCTGAGCTTATAATTGTAAAATGAAGCCTGACATTAAGTTTAAGTGATTAGATAAAATGCGTGTTCGCCATTTGTAAACATAACAGGACCGGTGAAACTGATATCAATCAACCTATTGGTTAACTAAGTGGATAGAAACACAGAAATAATTTATTAATCTTTTATTTATTATCATATTTTTTTTTTTTTGTTTTGTTTTAATTAAAACAATTCATTATTAACTATAGGACATGGTAATAATAAAATTATTCAATTATTTAAATTGTAACCAGTTGCGTAGACAAAAAAGGTGCGGACAGCACCTTACTTAATTAGTAATTCTTTAATAAAAAGTTAATCACCGGGCTTTCTCCCCCCCCACCCTCATCCCCCCCCCAAGTCACTTCACACCTAAAAAAAACAATCAAAACAGGCATACAATTTTTATAACTAAACCAATATTTTCATTTATTCTTTAACATTTTCCCATAATGGATTAAGATGGCGTATTATTAGAAAACTGAGTTTCATGGTACCGATAGCTATAATACCTGAGGCAATTTCGACCTCAAATTAATGCTTTAAAATTAATTTAAGAAAGATTTTTTTTTCAAAATTAAAAAAAAATTAGATTTAAAAAAAAAAAAAGTGACGTCATAAATTGTTGACCCCAAAAAAGTGTCGCATATTTCCCCCCCCCCC
>CAXITT010000319.1:86590-99650 GCA_964033795.1 Lymnaea stagnalis | reverse complement strand
CCCCCCCCCCCTCCCCTGCTCTTGTTTCCAATGGGGTGGCTATGGGTTTGCAGGGTTTGGGGATCTCACCGGGCGACACAATCTGTGTGTTGGTTGGGGGGGGGGGGTGGTGTAACAATAATTTGAAAAAAAATATGTTAATACATTTTACAGAACACACACTCATCGGTCTAACCAGGAAAGGAACATTTTAATATAAAGTACGGTAATGTTCATGTAAAAGTAACAAAAACTTAACGTTGTTACGGTTGTGAAATACCCCCGGTACCTCTCCCTCCTGACCTTCAATAAATGTGTGTTTGTTCTTATCATTGATTTACCGTGGACATATTTGAACAAGGAGAAATCCATCCTGGATGTCAGCCGGGGGAGGGGGGAGGGTTTTAGGGGTTACACCATGAGCTTATCACACAGGGTGACACCCATCCTAGCTACGTGACTGCCTATTACGTAATGTACATGTTACCTGTTTTCTTATGCCCCCCGTGTGTCAGGAAGTTCTGTCTCTCTCCGGGTCTTTCTCTCTGGGTCTCTCTTTGAGTCTCCTTCAGGGTCTCTCTCCGGGTCTCTCTCCGAGTATCTCTCGGGTCTGTCTCCGGGTCTCTCTCTGATTCTCTGTCTCTTTCTCTGAGTCTCTCTCTCTCTCTAAATCTCTTTCACTGAATCTCTCTCTGGGTCTCCCTCCGGGTCTCTCTCTGGGTCTCGCTCTTTGGGTCCCTCTCTGGGTCTTTCTTTGGGTATACACGTTTATTCCAGAGAGAGCACTATACTATCTGGGAGAATACCCTATCTTAGTAATCAATTACCTCCGCACTCACCCATACGTACAACGGCACTCTCTGACACACACAAGCTTACATTAATCTCTACGACTAAGCAATCTAAAATAATTTGTAAACACAGATGGTCCAGTCCACAAATATTGATATTTAATTACAATTAGTCCAATTGAATAAACACACATATATAAGAATGAGCTAGGCTGACCGTAACGCCAAAGAAACGAAGCCTTGGGCTGGGCTCACCGCGCTGTATATCAAATTTAACAAACATAACCAATAACTTAAAAAATTAATTAACATACATTAATTAAGTAAAACAAAACAAGTGTATATTTAAAACTATGTACACGTCGAGCCATGGATGACACCCAGCTGCATCGTTTTTCGGTCAGAGGTGGGAATCAGTCAGAATAGTAGAGTTTTTTTTCCTGGATAGTTGAAAGGTCGGGAAACGTAATAATGTTCAGCAAAGAAAGTTATCTTCAAATATAACATTGAATAAAACCAACTATAAATTTTGAATTTTTTTTTTTACCACTCAGACTGTTTCGAAAACCTATTAATCCACCTAAGATTTCCCACATATTGTAAGTGCCTACTTTAAATAAATTTAAGTCTTGAATTTGCAGGTGTTAAGTAGAAAACATTTCACCGCGTCAATCCGCTAAAACCAGTAGTAGGGTATGATTTTATTCCTAAACATGAAGCCAGACACTGAAAAATCTTAGAGCGTAAACATTTGCACTTCAACTAATACTTTTACTTTAAAAAAAAAAAAAAATTAAAAAAAAAAAGTAACAAAGCAACTTCGTGACTACATCTGCATCGAATCGTCTGAATTCGATTTATTGATTTTTTCCGCTTTGACGGATAACTTTTTCGTCGCTAGAACCCCCGACGGAGATGAGCCACATAAACACATTTCGGAAGCTGTATTTCTTCATCTGTGGATTCTGCCTGGTGCTGGCATGTTGCTTGCTTGTTCAGAGGTAGTTCAGTAAACTGCAAGTTCATTTAATAACACCTAATAAGTGTTACCGGTCTATTCGGAATATAATGCTCAGTCACGCTGTGCCGTGCTCAGCAATTGAAAGGAAAATGGTCACACACACACACATACGTGCAGATGCATACAAATAATAAAACCCCATTAAAAACAGATTGTGACGGGCACACACATACACACACAAACTAAAAAATAAAATATAAACATTTTTTTATGTCCATACACACACACACACACACATTCACACAGATACAAAGACAATTTTAAAAAAAAAACAACGTAACTGTTTAACTCGCACATCATTTTTCTCTAGTTAAAACTGGTTACACAAACCATGCAGAATTACTCAAAACTGAAAATAACATTAAGATAGTTAGACACATGATTATTTAACAGTATTTTTTGCTGGGTTAAATATTTCAAATATGTATTTATTCTCGTTTAGTTCATGGAGATATGAAATGTTTACCAGCTTCTTTGACCGAACACAGAAGCAGGCTGTGGTCCCCAGCAAACAAGACACATTTGCCGTAAGATATTTCTCCGAGCCTTACATAAAACATGGTGACCAAGACGTATTTTACCACCACGCCATCAATGAGGAGTTTTGGGACGAACGTCCTCTTACGATGTACGAGGCCATTGCTCAACACAAGAGAAAGACTTTGGAGACCTGTGACAACCATTGCGATGACATCGGCTGTAATGCCACGAGCTTGGCGGACTGGTATCGGCTGAATAGAGGCTCCCAGCTGCCTTACAAGCCTTTCCTCGCCAGGGGGCAGTACGTGTTTCCCTGGGAGAAGACTTACTTGAGCAGACCTCCGCTAGAAGATTCAAGGACGTTGCCAGATCTGACCCTGTCAAAGGTCACGGTAGAAGGCGTCACCGCAGGAGTGGTGCAGTGTAATGTTTCCGATACCGCCCATGGGCGTGTTGACCTCGTGGACGGTTACGGGAACTTGAGAACCAGCGGGGATGACGAAGTGCGTGTTTGGATCACAAGTGTGGACCAAGTTGGGTTTGCGGCTTCCGGAAACGTCATCGATCTTAAAAATGGCAGCTATTTGTTTACCTTCCGGTGTCTGTGGCCAGGAAGGACAACAGTAAGGTTATTTCTTTTCAACTCTCTTTCCCCAAAATCCTGTGTTAGTTACGCTTTAACTCATAATATTTTGTTTTTCTAATTTTAAATATGGATGGTTTGTGTTTATTCTACAAAGTATTCTTCTCATTTTTGTTAATTTTTTTTTTAGCGTATTTTTTTCCACCCAAAATATGTGTTTACTTTAAGGAGTCGCGTATTTTTAACTACTTTTTTTTTTTTTTACATGACCGCGTTCCTCATTTCTAAGACAGTCTAATGTCATGGCAAACGCTATAGAAAAGGGGACAACGCCAAGCGTACAATAACTTTATTTACGCAACCCCAACCCCCATATATTAAGGTTAAGTTAAATATTTATTTTTTCATAACGATTTTTACAAAAAGCGTGGTTTCTTTTATAAGGGGCATTCTTAGAACAACAAATCGTGGGAGAGTGAGGGTGTGGGCAAAATATAGAGAAGGGTGGACAAATTTTGTGTAACGAGGATGTATTAGATATAAATGAGAGAAGGCAAAAACTTTTAGAGTGAGAGTAAAATGGCATTCAATGAGAAGAATACTTTGTACGCAAATTTAATAGAGTTATTTTTTCGGAAAACCCGTTAAAACTGAAATGTCCAAATCTAACTCATCTGAACGCCAATGGGATGAAAGAGTTTTAATTTTTTTTTTTCATTTTCTTTTTATCCAAAAAACAATTCTTTCATCCAAGATTACCACGTATTTCTAAGATTTCTTATCTGTCGCCGAATGTTATACTTATTTCAATATAAATATATTAAGATTTCAGTATAAACGAAAATGATAAAGATATTTGCCAAGTGCAAATGTTAGGAACATTATGTTTCATTTGTTTAGTTATAATATGTAGTGCTAAGAGATCTGCGTGATGTTCCCCCTTTCCATTTTCTTTCAGCTGAACGTTGCAGTGGCGTACCCCCGTGAATTCATCAGGGCCGTCATTCATCAAATACACATCGGGGTGACCCGGTTTATGGGAATGACTTTCAGCAAAGGGAACACCAGTGAGGTAAGGAAAGATGCCGACTCTGACAATGTTTGGGTCCAGGGTAAAGTAGAAATGTCTAGGAGTTCTGGTCATCTGTCGCGTTTGCCATTCTGACACGCCAACCTTATGACACACTACATCCATGATTCACAACACACGAGGTTCGGCGAGTGGAATGGGGTGGCTAGTTATGATTATTAAATAACCTTACAAGGTATTTAATTTTTTGAGAGAATTTGAGCAAATTTTTTATTAATAATATTGTCAGCCCCCATAGAAAACATTGTCTATTTTGTTTTTATAGCTAAACACATTTCAAATGTTGCAAAAATAACTCTCTAACCCACAGATATTAAAATATGTTGCAGTTGCCTTCAAAAGGCGTGGCAGTTGCCTTCAAAAGGCGTGGCAGTTGCCTTCAAAAGGCGTGGCAGTTGCCTTCAAAAGGCGTGGCAGTTGCCTTCAAAAGGCGTGGCAGTTGCCTTCAAAAGGCNNNGCGTGTCCGTTGCCTTCGAGAGGCGTGGCAGTTGCCTTCAAAAGGCGTGGCAGTTGCCTTCAAAAGGCGTGGCAGTTGCCTTCTAAAGGCGTGGCAGTTGCCTTCAAAAGGCGTGGCAGTTGCCTTCAAAAGGCGTGGCAGTTGCCTTCAAAAGGCGTGGCAGTGGCCTTCAAAAGGCGTGGCAGTTGCCTTCAAAAGGCGTGGCAGTTGCCTTCTAAAGGCGTGGCAGTTGCCTTCAAAAGGCTCGGCAGTTGCCTTCTAAAGGCGTGGCAGTTGCCTTCAAAAGGCGTGGCAGTTGCCTTCAAAAGGCGTGACAGTGGCCTTCAAAAGGCGTGGCAGTGGCCTTCAAAAGGCGTGGCAGTGGCCTTCAAAAGGTCGTTGCTGTATTAACATTTACCCGGGGCTCGCATTTCATGTCGACGGAGATAGGTTTAATATAGGGTAAAAAATTGGAGATGGAAACAAAAAAAGGAGGAAAAAATGGTATGGGGGGGGGGTCGCGATTACTTCAGCTTTTCTCTTTGTTTAAATAATTATGGTTTCTTCTTAACACATCGCTAACACACAATCTTTTGCAGATATAGAGATACACATACATCTGTGAGAAAGGTAAAAAAAAAAAAAGAAAAGATATCCATTGCAATCATATAATCGTAGAATTTATTTGACGCACTCTGACTAGGAGCCATAAAACTTGCACGTGATGTTTTTTTTTCCACAGACCACCATCTGCTGGTCAACACCCAACATACCGGGACGTCCATGTGTATGCAACATGACACACAACGGACAGGAAACCTACTACTGTGGCAGGCCGAAGGATTCAAGGTGATCAGTATGATACGAAACCCCTCAATGCTTTAAAGCCTTCCTCTGTCGTTTCTATTGTGGTCAATGTGAATTTATTAACCTACAAAATACTTGTTATTTTTTTCTAAAATATTTATTTAAAAAAATGCAAATTATCATTTTAGTATGTCCGAAATGAATAGAAGTAATCGCAATGCGATTAGAATCGAAGCGTAATAATGGCAACGAAGGTTCAATCTATATGCAAGTTTGACCATGTTACTTTAAGCAGGGCTGTCTTAACATCATAGGAGTCCCTGGACATAGCAATGCACTGCGGCCTTCTAGAAACACAACGTACCTCGGATGTGAGAAGGGGGAGGGAAGCGAAAGGGGGGGGGGCACTCACCCCATGCCCAAACAGTGGGGGAGGGGGCTGGACAAGCTTTTTCTGCTAACCAACAACTGGGAAATCGGGAATTTGAAATCGAATATAATTGACAACGATTTATGCGCCTGGCCCCGGGCCAGTGCCCACTGGTTCCATGTCTTAAGACGGCATTGGCTATAAGCAATGATGGCGATGAAGGTACACTTGATATGATACATAAGGTTGGCCTCCGTTGCTTATTTAAGTCATCATGGGGGCGGGGGGATAGCAACAGCTCTCCGAGCAAAACACAGAGAAAAATATATTTTATTTTTTTTAAAAAAGGGATTTAATTGTAATTTTGATAACTTTAAAAAATAAATTAATGGTAACTGCTGCTTTTCACATTTAGTGGAACCTATAAAATATATCGCTACTCTCGATACATTTAAAGGTCTGTTTATTTGAGGCTAATTTTGATACAGGCTTTCAGTATTCGAAGATAAATATTGTATTGTTTTGACAATTGGCCGCTCCTGATCATAATCCAAAAGTTTACTTTTTGTTGTTCGCCTTTATCGTTAGTTATATATATATATATATTTCTACTTCATGAGTTTAATGATTTTAATAGCACTGTATCAAGCTACCTTTACATCATTGGCGTAGCTAGGGTTGGTTTCACCCGGTGCGGTAAATTCACGGTTTCACCCCCCCAACCGACAACACCCCCGGCTTCCAGAATGGATTTCTTCTTGTTAAAATAAATCCTCAGTATAACAATGACAAGAAAAAACAAATTGAAGGTCTGGAGGTAAATGTATTGAAGAGCTGTAAAAACGTTAAGTTATCGTTATTTTTACAATAAATTTACTTTATTTAAAATGTTCCTTTCCCGGTGTTCAAAGCTGCAAACCTGTCATTCATTTGACCAAAATCAATATCCTTCAACGTACGTAGCACTTTCAGTTGATGGTATAAGGGCCAGATCAGAAAGCCTTGACTGTCCTATTGCGGATCTTAAATAATTCTCCTGCCATTCTCTTCTTAAACCTTAATCTTCTCTCTACCGAAATTCCATATTGTTATGATTTTAAAAGTTCCTTTTCAATAGCATGTTCCACCAAGTGACAGCGGCTATCGGGCAGGAACAATCTTAAGACCTCTAGGTAGGTCACCGTTTTGTCAAGAGTGAGGCCTTTATTCTGCAGATACTGCTGTGTAAGATTAGCTTCCTCAAGTAGATGAGCCTAAATGTAAAGGTGGCAGACAAACGTGAAAGCACAGACAGCATGTGAAAGACATTGTGCTGCATGAAAATCGTGGTCAAATGCTAAAGGGCGATGCTTGTGACGAATCGGCGAAAACATTTATTTTTGAGTATTTCTGAGTTTCGATTTATTTAGCTTCAGAAACTTACTTATAAAATGTAAATAGATTTAAATTAATTATTTAACTACATTATAACAATTTTGTAAAATATTTTTTTAACCCTAAAAAGGGGTAAAAAGTCTTTTTTTTTAAATGTTATTATTTTGTATCGTTCGATTCATGTATTTAGAATCGCCCGACCACATCGTATTTGATATTAATGGAACGCTTTATTTCTCAGAATTTAGATAAATGTGGCTTACTGTTACTTAAGAAAGTTACAGTACACTCCAATCGGCGTTCCTTTTAGAACCCTTTTCCAGTCCCTGATTGTCCAGAAAGTAATAGTAAACTAATAGTGAATTATACAGCCCTCAATTTTCCTTTTATTTGATTTCTAAAGTGTCTTTGAATATCCCCCAACATTTGGATTTTTTAGATGTGTGGAAAATTTACGTGTTGTCCTTCTATGAAATTCGGTTGGACCGAGCAGTGGGTGCTCTGTTAATAGACAATTTTTCAATTGGGTGTCACGCCTGAGATGGTGTCACCAGGTGCGGTCCGCACCCTCCAGCACCCCCCTTGCTACACCACTGCCTTAGACCAATATGAAGGTTTATAATTCTAATATAGTTCTTGCTAAGAATCAAAGATGTGCAATCTGTTTTCCAATGATATGTTGTCATCATAAAGCAAGACTTTTATAAGTAGGGACAGGTGTTATTTTAAAAAATATAAAATGACATCATGCTTAAAAAACATTAATTATTTTTATAACTTTAAATGTACTCGATTCCGTGTATGTTGAATAAGATGAAAGGAAAACTTTTTAAAAAAATGTATATATTTTAAAAAAAATTAGAAATTTAACCGGTGCATACAAAAGAGTACGTTTCATCAATTATTATTATATCGAAAGCTTTTGGACTTTGTTGAAATGTGCTAATTTTGAAAAAAACACATATTCCTGATTCACATAGTCATAGTTTTTTTTAAAATTTTAAATAACCACGGTTTTAAATGCACGGTTTGAACCCACACCGGCCCCCCACCCCCTCCACCCCACCCCACACCCCACCCCCCACCCCCCCCCCCCCTCCACACACCACACACCACACGCCTCAAGTTGTTGGCCTTGCGAGCAGGGTACAAATGTGTAGACAGTTTGACATGTAACGTAGTTGCATGTGCTGGCGTCTAATTGTAAACACACATTTGTACCCTGCTCGCAAGGCCAACAACTTGAGGCGTGTGGTGTGTGGTGTGTGGCAGCCGCCGGTAATCTGTACATGTATTGATCGTTTATAAACTCGAGACAATGGCAGGGCCTGAGGACTGTGGTCTTTTCATTCGTTGTGAGAGTCTTGTATAAAAAGAACAAAAATAGGTGGAGGTAGAAGGAAACTCCAAAGTAGAAGCTCGGAGAGCAAGGATCCGAAAAAAAAGCCGTGAGGAAATGGACAATATCAAGCGGTGGGCATGGTCCAATTGAACACTGGAGTATATTAGGGATGCTAATCAAACTATGAATGCGAAAGGAGACAACAATTTCTACCCCCCCCCCTCCTGAAATAGTGTCGCTCGTACACGTCAGAGAGCAACTTTGTAACACATTGTCCAGGCCTGTCTATTACTCGACTTCCGGCAGATTTAATGTGGTAATCTGAAAAATGTCTAGGCACCGGTTCTCAACAGGTGGGCCACGACCCCTTTGGGCTGTCGAACGACCCTAATCTTAGGGGTCGTCTAAGACCACCGGAAAACAAATATACTCTACAGTTTTGAAGTAGATACGAACATAATTTTGTGGTTTGGGGGGGGGGGGTCGACACAGAATGAGGAACTGTATTAATATGTCGCGACATTAAGAACATAGAGAACAACTGCTCTAGAGGATCTAACTCGAAAAAAAAATTCAAAATCCCGTACCAGAAGTCCGAAGGCTTATACTTATATATGTTTCTGTTCAAGTTTAGTCTCGGCCATCTAAGATACACTTTTGTTTTTATATAAGTTAAAGGACCTTTGAGATTTTTTTTTTAACAGAAGGTTTTGGGACTCCCTTGGTCAAATGTGACATTGTCCCTCAGTATTTTTTGGCGCCNCCCGGGGGGGGGGGGGGAGCGACATTCATTTTATAGAAACTCTCTTTCTTTTTTGTTTCAACCCACAAACCCATTATTTTCAAAACTAAAATAATATCCAAGCACATTTTGGGACCTCTAACTTATCTGGCGCCCAGGGACGTCTGTCACCCCCTGTCCCCCCGAACCCCCCCTCCCCCCCCCCCGAAGCTACACCTATTTCATTATCTAGATGTTATCATACTTAAAACAAAATGTTTTGTCTTGTTGTTTTAGCCTGGCGTGTGAAGACTGGCATATTTCAGAGTTTATGGAACACCTGCCCCAACCCCATGATGTCACCAAGGCGGAAGTGGCATTGATTAAAAAGAGCACATCGTAAGGCAGTGTTAAAAAAAAAGGCAGAAAAATAATTGAGTGCTTAACTTTGAGAACGCTTTCAAATATATGTGACTATGGACGGGTTTTTGGATAAAGCAGCTAACCGTGTCTGACTGTTGTCTTATAAAATGGACGCTTCTTGTTTAAATTAGTTATGATTTTGACAAAAAGTATATAAATAAAGTTTATAATAATTTATAACAACCACTCTGCGACATTCAGAATGACGAGCGAAATCTCAAGCATACTGTAAAGGAAAGAAATCCTCCACCGGCTGTAATTGAAAAACGTAACAAATTAATCGTTAGATCCTTAAAGGAATGGGGGAGAACATTTTGTATTATTACCTTTATTTTTGAAAAGCAATATTCTTCCTCCCACCCCCAACCCCAAATAGATTGAATATATCTGTATCCTGCTTCTCGGTTAATTATATAAAGTAGAAAATAATTTGACACGTTTCCATTAAAATGTCTAATTTTGTTTTGGACTCAAACCATTAAAATTTGAACCAATCGAACTCACGCACGTGTTCAATTTAATCGATGATTTATTCAAAAGAATTAAAGACTTTTTTTTTGTGGTCAGGAAAAACTTATAGACTGTTTTCTTTTCTTCTCCATTCTCCGCCCAAACTCTGATGTCTAGTACCGCAAACGCAACACTCGTCAACCACAAAATCAGGATGATCGCAAACGCTGGTAACGCTATATGAATATATATATATCGTTATACATTATACATTATACAAAAGGCTCTGATTTCTCCTGCTAACCACCTGATCTTGCACTAATATCTCCTGGTAACCACAACATCTTACAATAATATCTTCTGCTAACCACCTCATATTAAACTAATATATCCTGCTAACCACCTGAACTTGCACTGATATCTCCTGTTAACCACCTCATCTTGCATTAATATCTCTTGATGACCACCTCATATTGCACAACTATCTACTGCTAACCACCTCATCTTGCACTAATATCTCCTACAAAACAGATCATATTGCACTAATATCTCCCACCAACAAACTAATCTTACATTAATAACTCCTGCTAACACCCTCAAATTGCATTTCTATCAACTGCTAACAAGCTCAACTTGAACTAATATCTACTGCTAACAAGCTCATCTTGCACTAATATCTACTGCTAACAAGCTCATCTTGAACTAATATCTTTTGTTGACAAGCTCAATTTGAACTAATATCTTCTGTTGACAAGCTCATCTTGAACTAATATCTTCTGTTCACAAGCTCATCTTCAACTAATATCTTCTGTTCACAAGCTCATCTTGAACTAATATCTTCTGTTGACAAGCTCATCTTGAACTAATATCAACTGCTAACAAGCTCATCTTGAACTAATATCTTCTGTTGACAAGCTCATCTTGAACTAATATCTTCTGTTGACAAGCTCATCTTGAACTAATATCTTCTGTTGACAAGCTCATCTTGAACTATTATCTTCTGTTGACAAGCTCATCTTGAACTAATATCAACTGCTAACAAGCTCATCTTGAACTAATATGTCCTTCTAACCACCTCATCTTGCACTAATATGTCCTTTTAACCACCTCATCTTGCACTAACCCCTCCACAATCACAACTACCCACCACCAACCGTTTTTACTGTTAACTTTTCAAACACACACATTCAACATAAGCCCTTCAACCTTTTTCCAAAGCCTAATATGTGTCAGATTTTGATTTGTATCACAAAGACAACTATCATTTTATTCGAAGTAAATGGTTGAACAATTCATACCGAAACTTTCAATAGAAAGACAAGACAGTCAAGCAGGAACGTTTCAGCCAAGGAAGGCATTCGGCCAAAACGTTATATTTTTTATTGTCCTATCTTTATTTTTCAACCTTCCACAAGCCTCTTTTATTTTACTATTTCTTTTATTCTCCTGTCTTTCAATTTCAAGCTTCCACATTATATTGCCCTACTCTCTCCCTTTCACAGCCTAAACGCATTTGTTCTTTTGTTAACATTTTGTAAGGTGTGTAGCAACCCCCATAAAAAAACACATACTTTGCAAACATGGGCACCCGCAGGTAGGGGCAAGGGAGGGCGCTTGCCCCCCTCCCCCGGATTGATTGGATACAATTTTTTTAGACAAAAATAGACAAAAAAATTATTTAAGTACAGAGAAAATAAAGAAAAAGTAACTAAGCTGATGTCCTGTCCGTTCGTCCACCGTACAAATACGCTACAGTAAATTAAAACTATATTAAAACATTACTAAAAAATTTTGCCCCCCCCCCTCTGGAAAGTTAATCGATTTTTTTACCCCCCCCCCCCTAAAAATTCTTCTATCATTTTCAGATTTCCTACGTGTGGGTTGTACACCACACTTTGGTAAACATTGGTCTTATAGCAAATATGTGTTTAAAGAACTTTATAATGAAATGCAAGAATAGGATTNTTTTTTTTGGGGGGGGGGGGGGGGGGGTCAAGACTTTTTATTAATATTCACATCAAACTAGGGTTAATTTTCGCGAAAAATTGTTTAAATGAGTTTCAGATAAACCCAATTACCCTTTGACCCAACAGGTTCGTTACCGCCGCTGTCTCCGTGTCACCAGGTGGCGCCACGCCCCACTTGGGGCTCAGCCATGCCAAAGGGCTACTGGTCTCCTGGCCTGGTGTGGAACTCTCTGCTCTGTCAGGACATCGGGAAGATCACCACCGACTGGACGTTGAACTGCTTACGGAACACGACCGTCTGGATCTTCGGGGACTCCAACGGGAATCGGACTTTCACGAGTCTCCTCGATTTGACCAAGTGTAAAAACGTCGTCGGACGCTGGCCGTATCAGTCTTTTTGCTACATGCCGGAAATTGGTCTGAACATCACTTGCAGGTCTCACGAGTACCCGAAATATTCGCAGATGCCAAGGCAGCACACAGCGACTCCAGTCAGCGCTGTGTTAGATACGGTTCCAGAGTCCGGGCGCCACGTTCTCATTATACATTACTACCTGCATTACACCCCGTCACATCTAGGGGTGTTGTTTTTACGTATGAAGAAACTCAGGGGAGCCGTGGAGAAGTTGTTACAGAGAAATGAAAAAGTCGTGATTGGAATCAGGGGTCCTCACATCACTACGAGTGATTGGAATGTAAATCATGCCATTGGTGGGGACCCTTTAGGGCCACGGTATGTTGATATCATCAAGTCAATATTTAGAGGTTTTGAGGATCGTGTTATATATTTAGATACCTGGGATATGTCAATAGGTATTGAAAACAATGTATTTCACCCTCCTTATGAGCTTACGAGGGAGATGATAAAGAACTTGCTGTCTTTTTCCTGTCAATAAAAATGGAGATTTGGAGTTTGAAAATACAATTTTTTTTTGTAAAATGACATAATAAATCTGTATTTTATTTATTAAACCACATATTTATTTCACCTATTATTTTGGAGAAAAAAAAGGATATTTTTAAGAACCAAATGCAGTTGTGTTATTTTTTTAAATAGAATCTCATTTAGCGCAGTAACTCGGAATTTTATTTAGTGAAATCAGTAAAATAATTTCCTTCATCCTCTCCTGGAAAAAAATGACAAACTGATTGTCGGAATTTCGTGTTTGGTTTTGGGGGGGGGGGGGGGGGGGGGGGCGGAAAATAAAAAAAAAAATTTGTTGTCA
>CAXITT010000319.1:67676-86228 GCA_964033795.1 Lymnaea stagnalis | reverse complement strand
CATTAACACTTGTACTAAGCTTCGCAATATGGAAGTCAGGGTGAAACGTGCTATTGAACATTAACACTTGTACTAAGCTTCGCAATATGGAAGTCGGGGTGAAATGTGCTATTGAACATTAACACTTGTACTAAGCTTCGCAATATGGAAGTCGGGGTGAAATGTGCTATTGAACATTAACACTTGTACTAAGCTTCGCAATATGGAAGTCAGGGTGAAACGTGCTATTGAACATTAACACTTGTACTAAGCTTCGCAATATGGAAGTCGGGGTGAAATGTGCTATTGAACATTAACACTTGTACTAACCTTCGCAATATGGAAGTCGGGGTGAAATGTGCTATTGAACATTAACACTTGTACTAAGCTCCGCAATATGGAAGTCGGGGTGAAATGTGCTATTGGACATTAAAACTTGTACTAAGCTTCGCAATATGGAAGTCGGGGTGAAATGTGCTATTGGACATTAACACTTGTACTTAGCTTCGCAATATGGAACTCGGGGTGAAATGTGCTATTGGACATTAAAACTTGTACTAAGCTTCGCAATATGGAAGTCGGGGTGAAATGTGCTATTGGACATTAACACTTGTACTAACCTTCGCAATATGGAAGTCGGGGTGAAATGTGCTATTGGACATTAACACTTGTACTAACCTTCGCAATATGGAAGTCGGGGTGAAATGTGCTATTGGACATTAACACTTGTACTAACCTTCGCAATATGGAAGTCGGGGTGAAATGTGCTATTGGACATTAACACTTGTACTAACCTTCGCAATATGGAAGTCGGGGTGAACGCACACAAAATAATAACATAAACACACATTCTATTATACATTGAGGGAAAAAATTAAATTATGGTAAATAAGCAGGTAACCATATAGTCAATTTTTTAATACGGGGAGGGCTGATTTCGCTCTTCGGGCCAACTCCTGTTGTTTTTTTTGTTTTTTTTAAATGTATTATTAGTTTTAAGACATTTATTTTCTTTTGTTTAGCGCTGTTAAACTCGTCTTCGAAATAAACTGTGTTTTAAAAAGTGTATATTATTATTATTTTTGTTTAACTGCACACTGGTGAGTCACTGGAAGTTTGACATGGCATTCTGAAAAAAAAATAACTGGCAATAATGCCAAATTGAAGTTTCGCTGTAAAGAAGACCGGAACTAAATTCAACTTTATGCACACTGAAAGCAACAGCCTCAAAGTACAGACTCATGCCAGACCTTTTGAAAGGTGGGGGCAGGGCTACGTCATAGATACTAACTGCAGTCTTCTAATAAGGTCAAAATGTAAAATAAATATGGTGTGGAGGGCCTGGGATAATGTTTGTCTTTACATAAGTTTTCACAGGCTGGGATATTGTTGGGCAACAGGTGAGTTGTCAGAGGCTTGGATAAGGCTAAACATTATGTGAGCTTTCAGAGGCTGGGATAATGTTGGACTTCACGTGAGTTGTCAGAGGCTGGGATATTGTTGGACTTTACGTGAGATGTCAGAGGTTGGGATATTGTTGGACTTTGCGTGAGTTTTCAGAGGCTGGGATACTATGTCGTGCACCTCAACGTTTATTCCCCCCATGAAGTTTATTTCAGTTATGAATGAGATCTAATCGGTTGCATCGACTCATTTGTCTTGGTTTAGTCAAATTATCTCGAACTAGAGGCTCCTGCTCGGATCGGTTAACACAAGAAATATCTTGTTTTTCGATGACAACAGTTTTGAAATTGGATACTTTTTTTAAGCACTTAAGAAATCAAAGCCATACGGTATGCGAGTTGCTGAAAACTATATTAAATAAAAAATAAAGTTAATATTATTATCAGTGGTTTTATAAAGCGCGTGACCCCAGCCTAGTGCTGGACTCACCACGCTGTACACACAATTTAACAAACATGATCATGAGCTTCAAAATTAACTGACATTAATTAAATACATATTTCAATTCCGTTGTTTTACTATATTTAATTTGTTGTATATTTGTTGGCTCTGGGGCTTAATGTCGTAGGCCATATGTTAACCCAAAGGGAAAGTTGGACTCTGTCTCTAGACTTCAGCGGTTGAGGATTTTTAATCATTGTTGACGTCCTCCGTAAGAGTTGTTGCCATTATTGGAAAACGCCTACTTTCAAAACAGCTATTTCCCCCAAAAGCTGTTGACGACCCCCACCCTTACAGTCTTTTGCCCGGAAAAAAATTGAAAACCCATAAAATCTTGGTTGGGTGTCAGGCAACGTTTGCACTGCTGCTCGGGGTTATATGTTGAGTCAAATTGCCCGTGCCCCAATCCAGCTGGTCACGTAGTGTAGACAATATTGTAGACTAGTTGTTGCCGTTTATATTTATAAAAAAGAAACCGCAGATGGTGTCGTATTGTTTTCATGAAATGTTCCCCATTCACCACCGATCTTTTGTTCACCGTCCAACATGACACCTACACACGGATTAAAAAAAAAAAAAAAAAAAAAAAAAAAACAAACAAAAAAAATAAAAAAACATTCGGAACATTTAGTCTTCAGGTAGCACATGTACTGAATGGTCTCATTTTAAAATGATATTCCAGTTACAACCCTGGAGTGAAAATAAGAAGAACAAAAAAAAAAAGAAAACAAACAAAAAAATAATAAAAAGCCACCAAAGAAAGCATTGCCTGGTCGCGTCTTAGACGCTACCCGATCTGTTTACTTGGCATAGTTTCAAAGGTTCACCAAATAGCACTCTTACACTTACAAAGGAACACCATGAAATGTGCCCGACGATTGTTCACCATGGTTGTCGCTGCACTAAAATTTACAAGGGGCCCGCTTATTTTTTTATTTTTTTTGGCGTCCACAGCCACAGGCAAAGTACGGGATTAAAATGGTCGGGAATGCATGTGGTGTGTGGAGTGGAATGACGTCTATTGCTTCTTCCTTTTACTTAGAATATGGTTAATTCTTAACACTGTGTAACACCCTTCGCATGTATACATATTATACAACTCTGTAAGTTTAAACAAATACATTTATATTAGAATGACTAATTGCGACATCAATTACATGAGATGTAACTGTTTTCCGATTTCTCACGAGATCAGTTATCTCTTATTATTGCTATAATTTTTTATCTTATTTAAAAAAACAAACTTTCTTTACTTTGATATTATTTGTGTACATTTCCCCCACTGTGACAAAAGAGTCATAAATAAACAACGCCAAACTTTACTAGACCCAACACTAAACTACGTCCCCGTGAATTGTTTTAGAGAAAATGTGTCACAGCGTCCAGGAGACCTACTACTGTTGCAGGCCGAAGGATTTTTGGTCGTCGAATTGATGATAATCCCTTCCAGCCCTTGGAACAACATTTTTATCACTGAGAGCCAATGTGTGAAAATCAGGAAGTAACAATGCCGATAAAATTGCGGACCAGAGTATTGGGGAAAGAAAACTTTTATCTGAAGAGGTTTAGACTACACGTGAAGACGACTACACCTGAAGACGTTTGGACTAAGTCGGAAGGCATTAAGTCTACAACGGAAGACATTAAGTCTACATCTGAAGACATTAAGGCTGCATCTGAAGAAGGTTAGTCTAGGTTTTTGAGACGTTTAGACAACATCTGAAGAAGTTTAGTCTAGGTTTTTGAGACGTTTAGACAACATCTGAAGAAGTTTAGTCTAGGTTTTTTGAGACGTTTAGACAACATCTGAAGAAATTTAGTCTAGGTTTTTTGAGACGTTTAGACAACATCTGAAGAAGTTTAGTCTAGGTTTTTTGAGACGTTTAGACAACATATGAAGAAATTTAGTCTAGGTTTTTTGAGACGTTTAGACAACATCTGAAGAAGTTTAGTCTAGGTTTTTTGAGACGTTTAGACAACATCTGAAGAAGTTTAGTCTAGATCTGGAGACGTTTAGACAACATCTGAAGAAGTTTAGTCTAGGTTTTTTGAGACGTTTAGAAAACATCTGAAGAAGTTTAGTCTAGATCTGGAGACGTTTAGACAACATCTGAAGAAGTTTAGTCTAGACCTGGAGACGTTTAGACAACACTTGAAAACGTTTGTTTAAAGTTTAAACTAAATCTGAAGACACGACATGAAAACCAATTTTAGTTGAAATTAAAATTTAAAAAAACAACAACTAACAAATCTATGTGTACTTTTTTTTTTTTTATCTTCACAAACAAAATAAACAAACTTTAAAAACACACACGTGGATTTAAATGAAATGAAACATTTAAAAAGTACCGGAACAATAAATCATGCTGCTTAATGTAGAATTGTTTAGCAGGTGTATACGCATTGTTTCTTTGTTTTTGTTTTTAGTTCTTACTGCTGTCGAGCCTGTTGAAAACTTAAAGATCGGATGGAATGAACCTGTGAGAAGCCCATCAAAACTGTTCGTCGCTCGATTCTCGCCACCTCTAGATTGTCGTCGCCACTCGATTCTGGTCACATCTCGATTCTGGTCGCCTATCGATTGTTGTCGCCTCTTGATTCTGGTCGCCTATCGATTGTTGTCGCCTCTTGATTCTGGTCGCCTCTCGATTGTGGTTGATTTCGGTTGCCTTTTCGATTCTGCTGGCAAATCGAGGTATTCGACTATGTGTTACAACTAAAATTCTTTCTCCATACCATTTATCGTTACTATTTAAATTGTACGTTTAATACGAAGAAACCGTTTTTCGACGATTTGTTATGGTGTATGATCTTTCTTTTTACTTTCCCATTCCGTGTGCTTTGTATCTCGTTACATGCATTGTATCGAGGAATTTCAGGAGTTGAACTACTAAGTCGAATTCGCTACACTTAGAAATGTAACATTGGGCCCAACCTTCGATAGGGAAATTCAAGGGAATTAATCTTGATTTTTTTAAATATTCCACATCTATTTCACAGTTATCTTTTATGAAAAGAGGGCGGGGCATTGTTTGTAGATTTTAATTTTTTTTTTGTGTAATGAAAAGATTTGAATTAGAGTGACGTGCTCTAAACGAAATTTGGCTAATCCTTTCACAACTATGCCGTAACGCAATTATAGCTGCCGTCTGAATTAGAACTAAATTGTTTAAATATATAAATATATATATATATATATATATATATTAATTTATATATTATATATATATATATATACATATATATATGTGTGTATTGCAAATAACACATTTTTTTATTTCGATTCTTTGTGGTATGCGTGCTTTTAAAAAAATCATTTGTCCAGCTTTGTGTTGAGTATAGAATGAGTGAGGCTCGTTTGTGCATCGGAATGTCTTCTAATGACAGTGAGGAGGTTGGGTGGTGAAATAAAATGAAAAGGCAGACCTGGAAAGAGAAGATAGATTAGCACACTAGCTCAGGCTAACAAACTTGAAGATGATAGAGAAACAAATGAAAGAGTTAAGAAAGGCAGAAATTGAGGTTGACAGAGTGAGAGCACATGCGGTGGACGATGCCTCCCCTAGATCAGGTCAGCAGAAGTCCTCATAGACATCAACCAGTTAAACGAAAAAAAAAACAAAGGACAGAAGTATGACGGTTAAATGGATCTGTTGAAATATTTCACTCCATTACGGGACATAGCTAGAGAATCGGGGATTTTAAAAAAAAAATGAATGGTTTCAGGGTCTGCGGCTTAAAATTACACCACCGTGCCATGATTTCCTGATAACTGGTAGTATAAAAAAGACAGAAGCTGATACGAGGCAATGAAAGGACGTTTACTTTATCACAAGCGAGATTCCGTTGAGAAAATAACGTAGAAATAGGTTACATTTATTAACCCATAAGAGTCATACTTTTTGACAAATCCATCCCAACCTTAGTAAAAAAATTTAGAAAAAAAACAAACACAACAAACTATGTTAACTTTTGTGGGACGTATGAAACATATGAGGAAGTGTGTGAGCGGACGTGTCGAAGCCTAATCTCAAACACACTTGACAAGTGACAGCTGAAAAGCTATCTCAACCCAGCAAGGATAAGAAATTTGAAGAGTCAGGGGGGTTACAATCCGAGGCCCACTGTCTGCGCGATTGAGATGTGGATATGACCGATAAACCATGTGACGTCGCCGGTAGAACAAACACAAGACGCACTGGTCGTTGGCCGTGTCAAAGAAGTACAGGACGAGATTAGTGAACCTTCAAATGGACGGCAATTACAAAAGCCGCCATGAATAAAAGACGAAACTCGACTTGCTCGCAAAACAGCGCGACGTTGAAATTTTGAAACACAGGAGATTAAGTTTTATATTTAAGGGAAACAAAAATGAAAACAACCAATTACATTTACCACGATTAAATTGTGTAAACCAGTCATTATACGTATGGGTATTCTGACGATTGTGGTCAAATTTTGATATACACTAGGCATTACAAACATTGCTCTACAGAATCCGTGTCAAGATTAAGGCAGCGTAAATAATAACTTGCAATTCATTGGACTTAATATTAAAAAAAAAAACAAAAAAACAAACAAACAGATTTGGCACATATATTTTAATGTCCAGATCTCAATCGGAAGTTGTTTTTAAAAGATTTTGCTTTGCTTACAGCAGCCTGAATTACAATTCAATTGTTAAAATAATGATTTTTTTAAAATTTAATTAAAAAAAAAAAAAAAAAAGTATTTTTATTTCTAATTTTTGTGTTATACACGGAGTGCACTTAACATGTCACTGTCCAAGGTGGAGAGAATTGTTAACATAATGATTTTTTTAAAATTTAATTAAAAAAAAAAAAAAAGTATTTTTATTTCTAATTTTTGTGTTATACACGGAGTGCACTTAACATGTCACTGTCCAAGGTGGAGAGAAAACTGCTTCGATGCAGACTATCTGAGATTTTTTGGTGAATAGGAAATGTTCCAAGCAAAGTGTTTCTAGACGTAGAGACTACTCGTCACAGCTTAAGATATGCACGTCAGGCCTCGCCATAGACAAAGTCAATGGAGTGTAGACAAAGTCAATGGAGTGTAGACAAAGTCAATGGAGTATAGACGAAGTCAATGGAGTGTAGACGAAGTCAATGGAGTGTAGAACTTGCAAATCCGTGTGCTGAAAAAATGCTCACGACGTAGATTGAAGACGAGCACAGCAGTAATTGGAGTGTCGGTACAAGGTTTGCTCAGTGAAAAAGAACATGTCTCCTGTGGTGGTTTAAGGATGCGCCAATCCTGCTGGTATCAAGATGTGCCTATCATGCTGGTATCAAAATGCGCCTGTCATGCTGGTATCAGAATGCGCTTACCATGCTGGTATCAGAATGCGCCTGGCATGCTGGTATTAATATGCGCCTATCATGCTTTTAGTAAAATATTTGGTGGTAAAATCTGACGGGAGTTTTAGTAAAATATTTGGTGGTAAAATCTGACGGGAGTTTTAGTAAAATATTTGGTTGTTTAAATGTGACCGGGAGTTTAAGTAAAATATTTGGTGTAAAATGTGAACGTGAGTTTCAGTAAAGTATTTTGTGGTAAAATCTGATCGAAAGTTTTAGTAAAATCATTTGCTGGTAAAATGTGACCGGGAGTTTTAGTAAAATCATTTGCTGGTAAAATCTGATCGGGAGTTTTAGTAAAATCATTTGCTGGTAAAATGTGACCGGGAGTTTTAGTAAAATATTTGGTGGTAAAATGTGACCGAGACTTTTAGTAAAATATTTGGTGGTAAAATGTGACCGGGAGTTTTAGTAAAATATTTGGTGGTAAAATGTGACCGGGAGTTTTAGTAAAATATTTGGTGGTAAAATGTGACCGGGAGTTTTAGTAAAATATTTGGTGGTAAAATGTGACCGGGAGTTTTAGTAAAATATTTGGTGTTAAAATGTGCCAGGGAGTTTTAGTAACATATTTGGTGGTAAAATGTGACCGTGAGTTTAAGTATAATATTTGGTGTTAAAATGTGACGGGGAGTTTTAGTAACATATTTGGTGGTAAAATGTGACCGAGACTTTTAGTAAAATATTTGGTGGTAAAATGTGACCGGGAGTTTTAGTAAAATTTTTGGCGGTAAATGTGACCGGGAATTTTGTAAAACAATTTCAGCGTAGAATGCTTTAACATGTTTCCGTTGCTGTTCAGTCTACTTTAAGTGTTTGTCCGTGGAAACTGTTACATACCCTTTTTTAAAATGAGATCAAATTGTAGCACGCAGGCATCTGTACACTACCTAATGTGTAATACAATTTTCAAAAGTCGCAATCCTTCTTGTGTCACCTTTTTTTCTCTTTTTTCATCTTCATCTACTTTTATAACGTGTCAAAGTGTAGCTTATTCTTCAAGATTAACTGATATTAAATAACCTCACTGGACAGATGTTCACATCGAAATTAGGCCCTGCTGAGTCCGTCACGCTTAACTGTTGAAGCGCGAATCTATTCTGGCGCAACCACTAGTTCAATAGGAGCGTTGAACGTTGTATCTGTTGCAAAATGACCAGCCGCCAAGCTCTGCTTCTATATTTCACTCCCCTTCCTTCCTTCATCATCAATTAACGTTGGCAAAAAATTTTAAAACCGGTTATAGGCTCTCAAATCAACAAAAAAGTAGTATCGCTTTATAATGAATTCGTATATACAGTGGTTGTAGCATTGCTTCCGAAATTTTGAATCTTGCTTTATATATGAATTTTATATTCAAATGACGTGGAAAAAAAGAATCTTTGACACGTATATCCTCGCAGAAGACAAAAAATAAAAAATACATATACAACTAAAACATGCTCTCTTTGGAGGATAAGCTTTAAACACATAAAAAATTAAATTAAAAAATGTATATATATTTTTTTTCAATTCAGTACGCAAAGAAAGCGTAGTAAGGCACTGAATAAAGAAACATTTGTTCAATTAAATGTACAAGAGTCTTAAATATATTTTTTTTTCACCTTTTGTGAAACAATTTTCTGCTCAGACTAGCCCCACTCAAATTAACATTTATTAGGAAATCATAATCGAACCCCGGCCACTTTATAATAATTCCCAAAACCAACATTTTTTTTTTTTTGGGGGGGGTGGGGTATTTTCTGCACTTGGTATATTTTAACGGAAAAAAAATTAATCTGACATAATCTTAGAATATTTTATTAAAAAATCCTGATCTTTTTTTTAACAGAATCTTTACATTTTCCTAATATTTAGTGGGGGAATTAATTTAAGAAGCAACTTGTTGCCATTCAATGTTTTTGTTATTGAAAATAATCGTCCACTTCAATTGACACTTGACAAATCCAAAATTTTTACACAAAGGCTAACACCAATAATTAAATTTAAAAAAAAAAAAACCCAAACAAACCATTATGACTTTATGAAAAATAATTAAATACCAAATAAAAATTGAAATTAAATGAAATGGCTAAAATGATATAAAGAATAAGGCAAATAGACGTAGGGGTGTCGTGGTTACAGGGAAGTTTTAGGAGTTAATTTCTTGAAAGGATTGTAGCTGGTTTGTGTGGATTTCAAAAGACATTATAAACACACACACAAAAAAACAAACAAAAAAACCAAAAAAAAACCCACAATATTTTCTTGTATGTTTTTCACCTACTTCTCCTGTGGAAAACTGATCACATTCTCCTGTGGAAAACTGATCACATTCTCCTATAGTAAGCTGAATACCTTCTCCCCTGTTAAGCTCAAAACATTCTCCTGTGGTAAGCTGACCACCTTCTCCTGTGTTAAGTTAACACCGTCTTCTGTGGTAAGCTGACAACCTTCTCCTATGGTAAGCTGATCACCTTCTCGGGTGTTAAGCTGACCACCTTCTTCTATGATAAGCTAACTAGCTTCTCCTGTGTTAAGCTGACCACCATCTCCAATGTTAAGCTGAGCACTTTCTCCTATGGTAAGCAGACACACGAGTCCCATTAAACGATACTTGGATATTCTACCGACTTAAGCAAGTGTCAAACCAACTTCCCCTTGCCCTGTGGTCCAAACAGTATCGCATACTTTGATAATAGTCATTAAAATTGGGGCCAAGCCAACTATATGAACCTCTCGTCCTTAAAATTTGAGGCACACATTTAAACGTAACACAAAAATGCCTTGTGTGAATTATAATTTTTATATTTAAAAAAACCACAACAACCTAGAAACTATGACATTGCTAAGACAGCTGATTTTAAGCCATGCTGATCTGTTATCTTTGAAAAGGAACCTTTATTTGTGCACCCGTTCACTGGGCTTTCAGAGTATTGAACGTTTAAAGTACACGGGTGTGTTGCGCAGCTTGAAACCGAGTGGATCTGAGTTCGTGCTGTTGTGTGTGTGTGTGTGTGTGTGAATACTTCCGTCGGACGGCGATTCGGCGAGGGTCAAGTGAAGGAAAAAAAAAAAAGTGCGCATTTTCTCACCGTGTACTCTGTAGGTTTGTGACATAATAATTTTATACATATTCAATGTTAACTTTTGTATTTAGAGACTGAGTTCTGTATACTTATTTTATCTTTGGTTCGTGTAACGTGTTATAGATTCCATTGGTTGTCATCGTAAATGTTAGCTGCATTATTCCAAATACAATAATGTGACTAATTCATTTAAAGAAAAAAAAAAACTTCGTTTGCTGCGCACTTCCCATAAGAAGAATTACATTACAGTGTTGGGATAACACGACTGGTTTTAAAACTATGTATGATATAGAACTGCACAGAGGGAAACTCATGCATTCACAAAGACATCACGGGAATAACTTTTGTGGCAAATAACACTGCTTCGTCACAAGGTATGTGTCGAGTAAAGGTCACCTAAGTATAAAGAAGAGCTTTACTTTTTGTATTTCTTGTTAACTAATTTGCATCAAACTGTTCTTAAGTAAAAAGTTTTAAAATTTTAAGACTGTAAATATATGTACGCGCTAAGGCTACTAACTTCTAAAGTTACAAATAATTAATTTTTTTAATAAAAAAATGTAACTCAACTTATCAAAAGTTGAATCCTGTGGGTAAAATGTGAAAGGGTAATTGAGACGAGCCGCCGTTGGTAGCAAGAGCCAATGACCACTGTTTAACAATCGTGCACTATTTGGGGTAAAAGTCAGGGAAGTTAACGTTCGAAGGGTAAGAGTTGAAACAGCTCAAGTAACAATCAACGTCTGTGCACGTAAGAATCAACGTCTGTGCACGTAACAATCAACGTCTGTGCACAAATACAAATTAAAAAAAAAAAAAGGCACGAGAGGTCTACACCAGAAAAAAGGAAAGTTTTAAAAGCTAACACAAAAATTGAATAGGGAAACTTCCTTGCTTTATCGTCCTTCAATATTTTCGTTTATTCTGATTTCCTTTTTCCCCTTCATTTTCTTTTCTTTTTCGCATTAGTTTATTTTTGCCTTTTATTTTTTGTTTTGTCCACAGCTGATATTATTTTAGTTGTTGGCTACATCTGTAAAGATGATGTATTTTGATTTCGTGTTGTTGCTGATCGCTCATCAGTGTTTTCACGAAATTCGATACAATAACTAATATTACCATTTCAATTTGCTTGTCAAGATCAAGGGCGGCGTGCCTAAATTAATAAGAATGATGCATTCCATTCACCGACCACAGCAGTAAGAAGACATTTTCATTATAGGGTGAGGCAACACATTATTTTATTTGTCTAGGAAATACGCCTTTTTCTGATTTGATATTTCACAATGGCTAAAGTCAATACAGATGTTATTTTATTTTTAAAAAAATGACAATCAATGAAAATGTATAGTAGAAGAGACAAAATGTAAGAAAGGAGTGAAACAAAACAATCAAACAGCTTAAACTACGGCGGTATGATCGAAGGGCGTCATTTATGTGATTACATTGTATTCTTTTCTAATGCAACACATTTGATAAAATATACAATTTCAAAGGTCACAGCCGCTTGAAATAAAATTAAAAAAAAAAAAAACAATACAAAAAAAAATAAAAAATAATAACCATTCGATTAGGTCTTAAATATTTTTTTTCAAACATGAGCTGTCTGCACTTTCTTTTCTAAAGCAACACATTTAAAAAAATATACAATTTCAAAAGTCACAGCCGCTTGAAATAAAATTAAAAAAAAAAAAAACAATACAAAAAAAAATAAAAAATAATAACCATTCGCTTAGGTCTTAAATATTTTTTTTCCAACCTGGGCTGTCTGCACCCCTAGGGGGCTTCAGATATAGCTTCAGGGGCTGCCAGGGAAGTGATTATAACGACAGAGGGGACAGTGCCTGTTGGGATATGACATAGATTTTAATATATCACTTAATGTAATAAGTCATGAGTCATTTACTTTGCTCGACCGTTTAAATTATATTTAGAAAACACATTAGACGTATCTATATTCTTACAGTTTAAGATGGACTATAGGGGTGTCGGGGACTCAAAACCATTGGTAGAGGCTGCAGGAAACAGAATAAGCTTTGAAACCCAGGTCTAAAGTCTGAAATGAAATCTCCGACCCAGCTCCTCGTAATTTGAATGTCTTTGACTTTTAATAACATGCCAGTTATTTTTAGTTTCTTAAGAAGAATACTTATAGATATTGATTTGAAAAAAAAAATCACTCTCATGTGAAAAATAGTACCGTAGTGTATAAAAAGCTTTTCAGCCTCGATCCTGTGCCCCCATTGAGCCTTGTGGCCCCCATTGAGCCTTGTGGCCCTTTGTACGGTCCCCGCACTTAAAAGCTTTCTTACCCACTTTCCCGGGGAGGGTGGGGGGTGGGTGGAGGGCACAAAGCTGAGCGAGCACCTTACCCCAAGCAGAGCCAATGAATATTATTTGATTTACCAGCATTTTGAAAGCAAGCTAGTTCAGCCGTCACACAAAATATCCTTTTTCGAAAGGTTCTAACACGTAAGGAGGCAAAATCAAGGTGTGTGTTGGGGGGGAGGGGACCCAACACTTTTGAAGAGAATACACAATGGAGGGGAAAAATCTAGAAACAGCGAATAATAATATATACAAGAAATATATGGAAATAATACATAAACAATGTAGAATAGAGATAAAAGAAAACTAAAAATAATATATATAAATATATATACTAGATATATTGGCAATGGCAATGCGTGAACTCCCCATTTACTAAAGTTACTTGACAAAACATGCACTCAAGTAACGCTCATTTAAGTATCCAAATTTTTGCAACACCCCTTACCTCCACACTTTTTATTTCACGCCCATGAACTATATTAAATATTATTTCGTCCCAACAACTTTTCAACCGAATATTCTAATCAAGTAGTGACTTAGTTAGTTGACGTTCATCCCTGGAGTGTATGAGCCAGGACTGCGTAGATCGATTTGAGCGCGGTGAATTTCATAAATATTAGTATGGCTCTCCATCGTGTTATCGTACTTGAGTGTTTACACAAAATGCAGTTGTTACAATGTTTTAACATTGATCAGCTTATAACATTTTCAAAAGTGATAACGTCTAGAAATGTGATGTTCTTTCATGATAGTTATGAGACGACTGGCTTGATCAGTGATTCTAAAACTATTATTGTTATTTAAAGTATTTAAACAAATATTTTTTTTTTAAATTAATCGACCACCTGCAAAGTAATTTAAATTATTAAAAAAACTTTCCACCGGTTGCCCTGTGATAGAAATGTTGATATCCCCCTGACCATGGAATGGCCCCATGACAGCCGCGCTCCTAAAGGCTGGGATTAACTGAGAGAGTCATTCGTGTGTGAATTTCAGCACCAATGTTTCCTTTAAGCTGCACGGATGCGCAGTCGCGCAATTATCTCACAGACGCCGCGCAGCAGTTTTGAGTCTTATCATCATCATCATAATGTCCCTTAGTCTTGGACCGTTGGGGCGCCACAGTTAACATGTTAACTATCCTCCTCCATTCGTCTCTGTCTTCTGCACTACGCACAGCATCGCCTTATTTTTAGTCCCCTCCACTCTTTCATGTTATCTTCCAATTTTTTTTTCTTTGTCTTCATCTAATTCCTTCCGTTGTGTCCTGCGTGATTTCTTTGGCGAGCCCTTGTTTCCTTGTCACGTGGCCATAACATTGAAGATTGCACCTTTTTACAGTCAACTGGAGGTTATCGTCGTGCCCAATTGCCTGGCGAATCCTTTCTTTCACCTGATCACTGGAGATATGGTCCCTAAAGCAGATGCCAAGAATGCTTCTGAAAAATCTCATCTCCATCGCCTCTATTTTCCTTTCAAGTTCCGCTGTTAATATCCAGGACTCGCAGGGATACAGGAAAATGGAGAGGACTAATTAGCGCACCTACTACTCACAGTATTCAATCAACACTTGTTTGTTTCTCAGCAATGCTCTTAAACAAAAATACCGCGAATTCCATCTGATTCCGTACAATGGTCTAGATGTTACGAAATCAAATTCAAACACCTTTAGGTAGCTCGGTAAACTATGCTTTCAGTACGGTCGACCTACTGAACAATGTGTACACTGTTCTAAAGAATGTTTCAATGTGTGCCATTAAACTTATATGTTTTCAAGCATCATTGATGCCTAAATCTTGACGATTAGCAAACGCAATAGTGTTCCAGTAGATAGGGAATACGTCTGAGGAATTGCTGCAACTCCATTGTTCTTGCCTAACATAAACGATGCATCATCAGAAGTAAAAATTCCGTACAATGGTCTAGATGTTACGAAATCACATTCCATCACTTTAGGTAGCTCGGCAAACTAGGCTTTCAGTACGGTCGACCTATTGAACAATGTGTATACTGTTCTAAAGACTGTTTCAATGTGTGAAAAAAATGATGATTAATAAATTATAGTCTCTATTCATAAATTTTTAATATCTTTTTCAACAGCGGGTGGCAAAAATATCATTTTTATGATATAACTACCAAAACTCAATTATCGTAAGCGGTAGATTAAAATAAGTTTGAGCTCTTCGCAAAAGTATTCGGATTTTAAAAAAAAAAATTAAAATATAAAAATTTAAAAAAATATTCTCCTTTACTTAGCTTGCATTAAAGCTATAACGAACAAGAGATAGAAACACACAGTGGTATAAGGTACATTGCACTTCAAATAAAAAAAAAGAAAAGAAAAAAAGATATATTTTTAAGTTCTAAAATTTTAACTTACGGCTAAAAAATTATGTAACATTTAACATCTTTAATAAAGTCAATTCTTGGTCCATTGTTAAAACATGCTGCCCCTCTCTTCGATGGCCAGAAATTCACCCCCAGCACCCCCCAAAAAAAAATAATAATAAAAATATCTGAATAAATGGCTTGAAGGATTTTAAAACAATTTTCTTATTTTAAGGTGTAAAAATAGTAACAGGAATTTTTGTATTAAAAATGTGTATGGTCTCAAACTTCCATTAAATGGTTTGAAAAATTTATATTTTTATTTTCAGAACTGTACAATTCTTTGGAAAATTAGTTTATAAATACATTTTCATGCATTAAAATGAAGTGAAGTAACACCATTACGTTTGTGATAATTAATAGTTACAAAGGAACTTTAAAAAAAAAAAATATTTCCATACTTTATTGCGTCTAATTTATTGTTTTATTATTCTATATGGCATTTATTTTGGAAAGTGCTTTTTTTCTCGGAAGATTCTTTTTTTTTATTTATTTATTTATTTTTAAAGTTTTTATTTATTTATTTATTTTTGTTTAAAATTATCCAGCCACAGAACAAATAGTTTTATTTTCTTTCATAGGTCATATACGAAAAAACACGAACATGGATTTCTTTCTCGTAAGGTGAGGACTGAAAGATACAAAAACTATTTTGATCCCCCCAGTGTGAAGGAATTTATTAGCGTGCTCCCCCAGACGTCCCAAAATCTAAATGATCACTATGACCCTGTTTTTTTCTAAGGAAGTTCACTAATTGTTTTTTTTTTTTTAAACTAGAGAAATAATTTAATGTAGACTCTTGTGTTTAAATTGTGTTATTTGGAAAATGTCGACTTTATTAAAATATGTATTTATTTATGCCCTGAAAATGTATAAGTACAATGCAATAAAAAATCATTTCCATTTTTTTTTTTGGATCAATAATAGAATCTTATCTTATCTTATCTTATCTTATCCAGTTTTGGTATTCAATAACGCATCTTAATGTGAATGCAAATTAATTTTCTGACATGCAATCCTGTTCAAAGTGTTGTCTTTCCTAGCGCAATAACCACACAGACACCTATCAAGAGTTTTTATATTTTTTAAAATTTGTATATTTTGATTGCTACCTTACGAACTAGTTGACATCTCAGGTTTTTAACGCTACACACAAATTGTTTCGATACACTTTTTGTCTCTTACAGCTTCACGTACTTCAGTTGTCTTCCAAAAACTAGGTTAAAAAATTATTTATAAGTATGTACCTTTTATCAATGCCCTTCTCTTAAAACTCCAGTCAAAGAAAGTTTGCTTTGTCTTCTATTTCAATAAGTAATCAAAATGCTTTTGGAAGCAAAGGGTTTAGGAACGTTAATTTAAAAATAAAAACACATTTAAGAACGTTGTTCAGACAGAACACGTTTTTTGCACGATCTTATTTCCAAACATCAGTTGGAGATTTAATGTATTTTTCTAGGGGGGTACAGCAATCCTCTTTATTCAATATTTGTTATAGAAATAGAAATTGCAGCATTCGTACAGAGATGAAGCGCTGCCATTACTGCACTGAGAAATTCGGTTCTGTAGTTCCGAACTGACGCATTGATGTCCATTTCAGATAGCCGACTAACGTGTCCTTATCTCGGAAACCGAAGAGGATGAGCTACATCAAGAGGTATCCAAAGCTGTTTCTCGTGATCTGCGGTTTCTGCTTGGCGTTCACATACCTCTTGGTTCTTCGGAGGTAAATAGATAATCGACAGCTTTATTAATTTAACATCATATAGCGTTAAATTTTTTAAACTAGCACAATTTTTGTTGCCAGAAGGTTACAAATACCACGCTAAATATTTTACATCCCGATGTACTCAAAACTAAAAACAATAAATTTACGATGGTTTGAATGCAATATATTTTGAACCGATTGTTTGAATATTTTGTTTTATCGAAGTCTTGATGCACTTTCAGTTCAAGGAGACATGACGTGTTTAACGGCTACATGTATCAAGCAAAGAAGCAGAGCTTGGTCTCCAGTACACAAGAAAAAGTCACTGTAAGATACTTGCCCGAGCCTTACATAAAACATGGTGGCCAAGACGTATTCTACAACAACGCCGCCAATGAGGAGTTTTGGGACGACCGTCCTCTTACGATGTACGAAGCCATTGCTCAACACCAGAAAAAGACTTCAGAGACCTGCGACAACCGTTGCAAAGAGTTTGGATGTGGCATCACGAAATTGGCGGACTGGAACTGGTTGGCGTATCACTCTCAGGTGCCTTACAAGCCTTTCCTCGCCAGGGGGCAGTACGTGTTTCCCTGGGAGAAGACTTACTTGAGCAGGGCTCCGCTAGAAGATTCAAGGATGTTGCCAGATCTGACCCTGTCAACGGTCACGGTAGAAGGCGTCACCGCAGGAGTGGTGCAGTGTAATGTTTCCGGTGAGGTCCACGGGCGTGTTGACCTCGTGGACGGTTACGGGAACTTGAGAACCAGCGGGGATGACGAAGTGCGTGTTTGGATCAAAAGTGTGGACCAAGTTGGGTTTGCTGCTTCCGGAAACGTCACTGACCTGAAAAACGGCAGCTATGTGTTTACCTTCCGGTGTCTGTGGCCAGGAATGTCAACTGTAAGTGTACCTCCCTTTAACTCCCTGTCTCCGACTCTGTTATCAGTTACGCCTTGACAGCTATGCTTCATTTCGGACTGTTTCATTTCTTTCATTAAGAACTGATGGGGTTTGATGGCATGGCATAGTATTCTGGGAATTGATTCCGTTTGAATGGAAATCTTAAAAAATCATAACAAATATCCGTATTATATATAATCCACCATTTATCATCAGTTTCCAAAATTTCTATATCCTACAACCAATAACGATGCGCTCCCCAAATGTTTGACACCCCTAAATAAGTAGCAATGCGCTTTGAAAGTAGAATCTACTTCTAATTTTATTTTAAAAATTAGATTACAAATAGAGCCATGGAGCTTAGAAGTACATTTATGATTTATGGCATAAAGTCAAATGTCAATGAAAAAAAATATTTAAGTAATAAAATAATTAATAACTTTGATGTCAATGGCTCTTATATTCCTACTAACTCTTGCCCCGGTCTTCACCCCTCCCCGATAAATCAAGATCAAAACACCCAGGGGGCCTCTTTTGCACCCTTAGTTGGGGAGTCCTAAACTTACACAATGGTGTATCTTTTGTCAAATGACTTTGAGACTTTATGGATATTTCGTTTCATGCTTTGTATCTGCAAGAGTTATACCCCAAAGCCTCCCATTCATCATCATCCACGGACTTCTCAGATTTCTCGACTGTCGCTCAATATCGGTTTTTTTTTGTTGGGAAATTGGTGTTTTAACTCTTCTTGCGTTAATAGTTTTGTCATTATTCGTTCTTTTCTATTTTCTGATTTTTTTTTAATATTGTAGAGTTTTTATTGTTAAATCCATTTTCCTGTTTATTATTGTTTTTTTCTTTTTCGTTTTTTTTTTTTTTTTTTTTCGTG
>CAXITT010000319.1:27306-37327 GCA_964033795.1 Lymnaea stagnalis | reverse complement strand
ACTTTTACAAAGAAGAGTGGTACTTTATTGTTAATAAGCGAAACCAAGGTTTATTTGTTGTCATTTGGAGCACTATTTTAATGATTTTCTTCGCTTTTTTTTCTACTGTTGCTATGGCTACTCTAGGCCCTAGTAGGTGAGTGAGTAAGTTTCTTAGACAACTAATGGCTCAAAAAGCTTTGGAATTGTTTTATACTATTTTTTTTGACAGCGAAGAAGATTTAGATTTAGATCCATCAGAAGATTCCGATAATAGTAGTTTTAGAGGATTTTAGTTATAGAAATGAAGATGAGGTATGCGTACATCATAGGGTTTGGGGAAAAATGTTTATTTTCTGTAATTTATTTTATTTAAACTGAAAAAATAGCTTACAAACATATAGTCCTTTCATTTATATTTCATTTGATACCAAGTTTAGTCTTATAAACCAAAGAATAATATTTTAAATATTTTTTAATAAACCCAACCTCTCACTCTTTTTCGCTCTTCTAAAAAAATGTACATTTTTAAAATAAAAATATACCGCATCGAAAGAGTTAACTTGTCTTGATGTTTAGTCTCTTGAAGCTGTATCAGATTATATTCCTTGATCACAGCCACATTATCTCCACAAATAAGGTACAGATTGATACCACGTTAGCCATAGCAGAAAGGGTGATGTAATATCCGGGCTCTACCTTACTTTCATTTCTTATGCGCCTATCCAAAATGACCAACTGAATGTTGCTAGGCTACTGTAACAACGAACATCCACTCACTACACAACTTTTATTGTTAGAAATGGTTGTCGATTTCCAAAGGGGGAATCACCCAATTACAGATCTTACAATAAATAATCACAGTATTGAGGAAGTAGACACAAAAGTATCTAGGTATCACCATTAATAATAAGCTGACAGGGCATGACTTGGACCCTAACAAAAACAGCAGAAAACCTATTAAAAGCATGGGAGAGAAAATTTCTCCAAGAAATATATGACGAAGGACGAATATGGACGGAGAATACGTACCAACCAGAAATAGTACAGTCTATATCAGGATCCCACGCTAGTAGCAAAAATAAAAATGGGCAGGCTACGCTGGGCAGGACACAAAGAGAATTCCAAAAGACAGAAGAGTGAAGAGGGCTCATCACCAAACCCCAGAGGAAAACGGCTCAAAGGCAGACCTAGGCTTAAATGGGTGGATAATGTGGAAAAAGATCTACAGCAGCTGGGAATCCAAGCCTGGAAAAGAAAAGCATTAGTTAGGTCTGAGTGGAAGGAAGTAGTGAGGCAGGCCAAAGCCCTACATGGGCCATAGTGCCACAAGGATGGATGGATGACATGGCATGAACACAAACAAATTTTTTATTAAAAAATCAACCAAAGACTTTTCTATCTTTAAAAAAATGTACTATTTCCTTGTAAACAAACAAGTAATTAACTTTTTATTCAATGCAACAATTGGAAGCCTTCTAAACTTCCGTCCCATTACACTGCAGGTCTATTAGCTCCATCTACAAATTTGCAGGTGCACTTTCCACATCTATGACAAATTGGTTAGAAACAGCTTGAAATGATGAAATGACTTTTCTATGCTTCAAAGTCACTAAAGTGCCGTGTGAACTCCGCGCAAAGTAAGTTTTTCAGCAAAGTGTGCATTGGGAAACACTATAGCTTGACTTGGTTCAACATTGCTTGGCAACAAGAAAAGGGAGACAAGTTCCATGTGTGTCTCCCATACTCACAGTTAACTTGAAATGCCTTCACTGCATCAGGCATATCAGTGATCAAGTGGTCCCGTTCCTGGAGTTGCAGGTTCAAGTCACTGAGATGAAAGGTTATGTCAGACAGAAACGCCAACTCACATTTCCACTTTTTATTTTTAATCTGAAAAACTGTGGAGTCTTTCCCAATGCTGCCCATAAATTGAGAGATTTCATCAATCAGCTGGAAAAAAGCACTAAGAACTTTTATCAGACTTAGCCACAGCACCTCTGTATGATAAAGGTTGCCAAACTCTTGAGTCTATTTCCAGCAAAAAAATATCTGTGATTTAAACTTTAGGCTTTGATAAAGTTGACGGTTTGTGTAACAGTGCTCATTACACCTTCCATGTTGAGGACTTTACCACACAGCGAGCTATAGTTTATGATGCAGTGATATGCTATCAATCTACCAGTAAATTTATCCTGCTTTTTAACCACATCTTTCCAACTAACTAGTCCACTTTTTTCGCTGCACATCGTCAGTGCTCCCTCCATTTGTTGTAAGTCCAACAAGTTTGTCCCAAGGCAAGTTCATGTCGGTTAAACTTTGACATTTCTTGGCAAACATTTCTTTTCATGTCATTTCTCATGGATTCCATGTCCAATATTACTTCTGTTGTAAGTCCAACAAGTTTGTCCCAAGGCAGGTTCATGTCGGTTAAACTTTGACGTTTCTTGTCAAACATTTCTTTTCCTGTCATTTCTCATGCATTCCATGTCCAATATTTCTTCTGTAACATTGAAACTGGAGACAACTCCATGGATGAAGATAGCGAGCTGTGCACTGTCAGTCATGTCATTACTTCCATTGACAGTAAGTGAGAATGCAACAAAGCCTTTGTCTTTTTCGATCAGCTGTGTTTTCACATTAGTGGCCATCTCACAAGCCCGATCAGCAACGTTATTTCTGCTAAGGCTTACATTTGCAAAATATGCCTTGTGTCTGAACACAAGACGTCACACACTTTCATCATGCAGCACTTCAAAAGCTCTCCTTCGGTAAATGGTTGGCCTAATTTTGCAAGCTCCTTCGCCACAATAAAACTTGCTTTCACAGCAGCTTCAGTATGTGATTTTGCTTTGGTGAAAAACATTCCTCTTCAATTCTTCTACCTTCTGTTGCTTCTACTCTGCATTCAGGCTTTTTAACTCTTTCGGTGCTGAACAACGCATACCGCGTTCATCCGCCGCTCTCAAAAGCACCAACTAATGCGCTGTGCATTGTTTCAATTTGATGTTTGTTTCTTTGCTATTTCTCGGTTAACTTTTTAAAAGCTATTTTTAAATAATACTTTTACAAAGAAGAGTGGTACTTTATTGTTAATAAGCGAAACCAAGGTTTATTTGTTGTCATTTGGAGCACTATTTTAATGATTTTCTTCGCTTTTTTTTCTACTGTTGCTATGGCTACTCTAGGCCCTAGTAGGTGAGTGAGTAAGTTTCCTAGACGACTAACAGCTCAAAAAGCTTTGGAATTGTTTTATACTATTTCTTTTGACAGCGAAGAAGATTTAGATTTAGATCCATCACAAGATTCCGATAGTAGTAGTTTTAGAGGATTTTAGTTATAGAAATGAAGATGAGGTATATGTACATCATAGGGTTTGGGGAAAAAATGTTTATTTTCTGTAATTTATTTTATTTAAACTTAAAAAATAGCTTACAAACATATAGTTGTTGAGCCTTCTCATCCATGAGGGGCATCCACCGATCATCGTCGGCGTCTGCGGTTCCTCCAAGGGCATAGGCCACCTACGAGAGACCTCCAGGCATCTCTATGCTGGGCCAGCTTCTCCAGGATCTTCCATTCATGGCCAATTTTCTTGATGTCTGTCTCCAATTCTCGGCGCCAAGTGTTTCTTGGACGGCCTCTTTTCCGCTTACCCTGTGGGTTCCATTTCAGGGCTTGCTGTACATCATAGGGTTTGGGGAAAAAATGTTTATTTTCTGTAATTTATTTTATTTAAACTGAAAAAATAGCTTACAAACATATAGTCCTTTCATTTATATTTCATTTGATACCAAGTTTAGTCTTATAAACCAAAGAATAATATTTTAAATATTTTTTAATAAACCCAACCTCTCACTCTTTTTCGCTCTTCTAAAAAAATGTACATTTTTAAAATAAAAATATACCGCATCGAAAGAGTTAACTTGTCTTGATGTTTAGTCTCTTGAAGCTGTATCAGATTATATTCCTTGATCACAGCCACATTATCTCCACAAATAAGGTACAGATTGATACCACGTTAGCCATAGCAGAAAGGGTGATGTAATATCCGGGCTCTACCTTACTTTCATTTCTTATGCGCCTATCCAAAATGACCAACTGAATGTTGCTAGGCTACTGTAACAACGAACATCCACTCACTACACAACTTTTATTGTCGCTTATTTTGATAGAAAAAGCGAGAACGCTCTCAGGTAGCCTATCGTTGGACAAGGCAGATTATTAGGGAATATGATTTGCACTTTATAACGCAGGGCCATTAAAAAATATTTGAGCCTAAAATTCTCTCTCATGCCTGATATAATTGTACGCTGGTCAAGACCTCTCAGGCCTGATATAATTGTACGCTGGGCCTGATGTGGCCCACTGGCTTTAAGTTTGATACATATGATATAGGAGTACTTTTTTTCTTTAAATTTACTAATGCTTCTTTTGTTATAATGTTTTTTTTTTCCAGATGCATAACTTTGATGTAGACATTGCAGTCTTTGTTACATATAACAATAACCAACACATATTTTCATCTTCAATGAGTCTTGCAGCTAAAGTGAAGAAACTGAAGTACATGAAACAGTTGAAGTAAATGAATAAAATACTATTGTAAAGGGATGGTAAATAATATTATTTTAATATTTTGTTTTTTCACTTCCAGGTTAATGCATTCTTCATAAGTGACTTGACGGGTGAAATCCAAGATGTTTCAGTAAATCTATATGATAGATTCTTGGTTGACAGCTGATTGTGCACCATATCATCTTGGCTGGCAGCTGAATATACACCATATCTTGCCTGGCAGCTGATTATACACAATATCTGGGCTGAATGTACACCACACCATCTTGGTTGATGTCTGAATGTACACCACACCGTCTTGGCTGACAACGGAATGTTCACCACACCATCTTGGCTGACACTGGAATGTACACAACACCATCTTGGCTGAATGCTGAATGTACACCACATCACCATGACTTAGACCTGAATGTACACCACACCATCTTGGCTGACATCTGAATATACACCACACCATCTTGGATGACACCTGAATGTACACCAAACCATCTTGGCTGACACCGAAATGTACACCACACCATCTTGGCTGACACCTGAACATACACCACATCATTTTGGCTGACATCTGAATGTACACCACACCATCTTGACTCTCATCTGAGTGTACAACACACCATCTTGGCTGACACCTTAATGTCTCAACCCAAGTAAACAAATTTACCAAATTATTAATAAAATAAATTTCTACTAACACACAACTAAAATTTTTAGACTTTTCAATCAACCTGTTCATTGTTTCAATCACTCAAACTTTAACATTAATGGTTTTAAACCTATGCTATTTTTCATTTGTAATTCAAATAAATGTCACCTTGTTGCTGTATGAATGTGCTGCTCCACAAAAACTAATAATATAGACTTTTTAATTACCCTAACCTGTCTTGGCATGAAGACTGAATGATAAAATGTATTACTTTGACCAGTTGGTTCAAATAGACTGATGAGCTGAATGAATTACCCTAATGCTCAGTTCACACAATCAAATTCTCATCAAATTTTCGTTCATACATTTGATTCAATTTTTGTATGAAGCCTTGTCATAACTTTCAAATCACTATTTGATCAAATTTTGATGGCATGCAAATTTCTTAAAATCTGTATGATTATGCAACCTCCATATCACATGAACAAACACTAAGAAGAATTTCATCAATCTAGGTCACTAGGTCGTGTTTACATTGACTAAGCTAAGTTATCAAAACAACAGCAGCCTCCAAGTAATAATAATGTACTTAATTTAGAAAAAGATGTAATAGAAAAATTAGACAATAAATTGGCGAAGGGCATGATGTAATTGAAAGGTATTTATAAATAGGCTTATTACTTGTACAGCATATATACTATAACCCTGTAACTGTAACACTAATGACTACTTAGTACTTCCAATTGGATCAATGAGAAATTTTACCAGCTCGAGCTCCAGGCAAAGAAAATATTGCTCCTGGGCTCCGTAACCCTGATTACAAATAACAATTAAAAATTCAATTCTACTACCCCCACCCCCTTTTTTGTTTTCAGTGCTATTATAGCAAATGGATGCCCCCTTGATTAAATTAAAAAGTTCAACTTTTTAAATTACTTAACTTAGGCGCAGTATAGGTTAGTTATTATATTGTTGTTCTGTGGCGACCCCTTAGGTCCACTTTTTAATAATTTCCACAGAAAACGTAAAATCTTATTATATTATTGTTTGAGTCATGCTATAGACATTTTTTTTTTTTTGGTAGAATGTAGAAAAACTTGACTTTAGATATAATAAATATTTAAATAAGGACCTTCAAATGAGATAGAATCATAGTAAAAAGCTTACATTTCTCAAAAATACTGTTACATTGTACAAGTATAGTAAAGCTCTCCTGAACATTCATAAATAAAAGTTCATTAATAAAAAAAATAATCAATATAATTTTTAAATTGATTTAATGGGAATTTTAGGTGCTATTTGACAAGTTATGAGATACCGGTAGTTAAAAAGAGAATTAGCAGTACTCTTCTTCTTGGTCTGATCAACTGCCAGTGGAAAATAGGCCATTAACTATTTCTTTCCATTTCTTCCATTCTCTAGATATCTTCTCCAGCTCTTGACAATTTTTATAACCCGGTATATTTTTGTTGACATCCCTTTACCAAGTTTAGGGAAATCATTCCTGATTTATGTATAAAAATGAACAGAACACTCATTTGTAGTACACTGCATTAGATTTTAAAAATTATATCGAGTACAATTATGTATACTTTTTTATACTGGTACTCTAATTTAAACTATAAAAGATAATATTTTAGGGAGTGGTAATCTCCTTTTTAAAAAACACCTGATTTAAAATATACAAATACAAGTCCAATCACAAATACAAGTTCAATCACAGATTTCACAAGAACTCAGAAACAAAATTGTATAAATTTTATTAAAAAATAAGCAGTGCTGAATGAAGTTATCAATAAGCACTACCATTAGTTGCAGTATTTGTATATTTGAAAATAGGATGTCACAATCATCTTTGACAATGAAAATCTTGTCGTTTCATTGTCTCTCAAGTTAGGGGATTGTAAATGTGTCTCTAGTGTTTAATAATTTCTGAGAAAAAAAAATACATTTTATTTATTACTCATAAAAATATATAAAATACATATATTATAAAGTTATGATCACACTCATTTTAAAGTATAAACATTTATTTTTTCCAGTTATTAAATGTAATGTTTATAACACAAATCACTAGAGACACATCACTAGACAAAGGACTAGCAAACTAATCACTAGCAAAACTTCACTAGGCAAAGGACTAACAAACAAATCACTAGCGACACATAACTAGACAAGTGACTAACAAACTAATCACTAATTACTCAAGACTAGTCAATTGACTATTTATCAAATAACTAGTGACACCACTGTAAAAGATACTAACAAACAAATACTAGACAAGTGACTAAGACTGGAAAGCTTAACAATAAATTCATATTTATTACAACTCTAATAAAGAATGTTCTAAAAACTATAACAATAGTTTTTAGTGAATAGACAAGAGGTGGCTTGGACTGAATGAATGATTTAACAAAAGTGCATCAGTCGTAAATTTGAATTTTTTGTTGATTATGATAAGAATCATGAAAATTTTTACCTATAGCAAGTAATTAGGTGTGGTGAATTTAAAAAATAAAAGTAGGTTGGGGGAGGGATGTCCCATTAAAGCCTTTAAATACTTATACTTATAAAAATATTCTATCTTCAAAAAGTTTGTTATTTATGACTATTTAAAACAATTTTCAAAGAGCAAATAAAAAAGTCTCGCTAAATCATGAAATTTTTTTACACCAAAAACAGTTTTTAGTGATTAAAAGTTTATGTTCACAATGTGCTTTCGATTCACCAAGATGATCCATAAGGGAAAAAGAAATCCAAGTGTTGGGGGATAAAGAACCAAGTGGAGCATGACATAATAAGTATAACTCTAGAATTATCAATTTTATCATTATCGGAATGTTTAAATGAAACATGATAAATTTGAACTTTCTATGAGGGCTCTATTGAATGATAACCTGCAAGGCAAGGTTGAGAACGCAATATGTTCCCAAATCAAAGGCTAGTAATTGTTATTAATGCTAACAATTATAAAGTAACTGACCTTACTAGTAAGGTATAAACTAACTTGAAATTTTAAAAATAATTTAACAATAATAGGATATAAATATCTGTTACCAGTACAAAAATATCATATCAGTTTATAAATGTAAAAAAGAAAAGCTATTTTTAATATTTTCTTGATAAATTATTTACAAAAAAATAAAACATGCTTTAAAATCAAATTTACAACAAAAATTTAAAAAATATTGAAGTTATAATAATATTGTACAGGATATCCCAGAAGAATTCTATTTATAAGTATAAAGTCATATACTTCTATTAAAATGTATATTAAAAAGTATTTTAAACAATTAAAAAATGTAAAATTATTTACAGAAAAGTAACACTTGAACAAATAAAATTAAATTTAGTATAAAAGAATTGTTAATTTACTGAATACTAGTAAAATAAATGTCTGAAATAGAGATATCTTTTCTCCCTCAATTTTGCAAAAATACGGTCAAAGGGAAGCAACCATTAAAATAAACAGATTTTTAAAGACGACAGCGATACCTTCCCATTAATTTTTAAGCTTATTTTATACGATTCAAGAAAGTTAACTCTTGTCACCTTGGTGAAAGATCGTATTAACTTGGTTACTGTTCCTAATTCTTTATTGGAAAGTATGGGAACTAACTGCTGTTACCTTGATGGACAAAATAATTTTTTGAGTTGTCTCTAATTGAGTACTCTTTTATACCAAAAGTTTATTAAAAATAAATAAAATCAACATAGCTTTATTAGCTTTCCTTAGGAAAAAGAATTCTTTTGTTCTGGTAGTGTTTCGTGCTGCATCCAAGTACTGGCATCTTTGCAACTTTTGGGGGTATGATGTTGCTATTCTAACAGCGGTACCTAGCTGATGCTGTGGTTTGAATTATAGATAAAGAATTAGGTAATCCAAACTGGGAAAATCGGCCTTTTCCCCTATTTTTATTGTTTTTGAGATGCATTTTAGACTCACTTGTACTAATTCTACACAAACAAAATTAACATTGGATTAAAGTTTAACTCTCTATCTAACAAAATATGCAATTTTTATTATATTTAAATGCGTTATGAGAATGTTTTATGTTTATGAAAAGTGTGGGGGTGGGTCATTTTGACAGCGGCTTTCAAAACTTGTCCGTAAATTTTTTTTTTGACTCATGTTATTCAATCGCGCGGAACTCCGCGCGTAATCAACCGAGAAGCCTAATTTTACCACCAATTGAAAGTAGGGATCTTGGGCTTTCGTTTGATATATAGAAAGTATATTTAAAATTTACCTTGCTTATTTCATTTTGAAAAAGCCGGTTGAAAACTTTTGTATAAGAAAAATGGGGGAAAACACAGAGATATTAGTACTTTTTTTACACCGTTGGAAAGCTCAGGTTTTTTACTATTTTAATATCATAAGATCAAATGAGTGGGAACGATAAGCGCGGAGCGGCGTTGTTTACAAAAACACCCCCTTTTTTAGTTCCACACCGCTAGCACTATCTGCTTGATGCGCGTTTTGCAACTAGTACCTGCATCACGGCGGGAGCTTATTGGCAATGTTTGAGACTTTAATCAACAAGTAAGTTGAAGAATTAAACTTTCATTAATGTATTAGTAACTGAAAATATTGGTTAGAAATGAGTTAAGCATAGATTGTGTCAGATATTCGATATATTTTAACGAATCGGAACCATTGTGCTGATTGTGAACGGTTGGGAGACATGTTGTCGATCGGACAAAATGTATTTAATTGAGGACAGTCGAGCAATAAAACAAATTGATAAACATATTGTAGACATGATAATGTTTGATCTGTTATTGTATTTAATAAATATAAGATTTAAAAAAGGTCTTATTGTT
>CAXITT010000318.1:881108-903108 GCA_964033795.1 Lymnaea stagnalis | reverse complement strand
TTTTTTTTTTTTTTTTTTTTTTTTTTTTTTTTTTTTTAAAAAATTTTTGTGTTTTTTTTAATTCCCAATCAATTTTTTCTTTTTTTTTTTCAAAAAAAAAACAACTCCCCCCCCCCCCCCCCAAACCGATATGGGCACACACAAAAAAATACGTTTATTTAATTATTTTTTAAAGTTTAAAAAATGCCCCAAAAATAATTTTCATAAAAGATAAAACCATATTACTATTTAGAAATACAAATATTTGTATTATATAACTATAGGTCGAGCAAAGCCATCGCTTGACTTTCCGAGGCCCACTGCCATTTTTCGGATTTCTCCCTCCCCCACCTTAGAGTACAATCGGACAAAAAAAGTGCCCAAAACACAACTTTAAGCCCCTAAATTATCAGAGACCCCCTGCAGCCGCAGGGGTAGCAGGGCCCACACGATGGCTCACTTAGGTGTGGGAACTAAAATTGGCGATCATTTTTATCTGGAATTAGTGAGCAATTCACTCTCTGTCTCTCTCTCTCCCTCTCTCTCTCTCTCTCTCTCTTTCTCTCTCTCTCTCTCTCCTCTCTCTCTCTCTCTCTCTCTCGTTCTCTCTCTCTCTCTCTCCCTCCCTCTCTCCCTCTCTCTCTCTCTCTCTCTCTCATACACACACACACTCTCTCTCTCTCTCTCTCTCTCTCTCTCTCTCTCTCTCTCTCTCTTTCTCTCTCTCTCTCTCTCCTCTCTCTCTCTCTCTCTCTCTCGTTCTCTCTCTCTCTCTCTCTCTCTCCCTCCCTCTCTCCCTCTCTCTCTCTCTCTCTCTCTCAAATACACACACACAAACTACTTTCTATGGATTAATTTTATTCTTAAAAAGTTAATTCAGCCATTAGACTACAACCACACTGCTGAAAACAATACTGACTGATAGAGTAACAGTGGTCAGACTTCCACTAAACTAAACTAAGATGTCCTTGGACGTTATTGGGTCTCAATTCTTTTTGGATCTCACCACCTTGGCCTGGGGGGGCGTACAACCGGATTGCCCCTTCGGCTTTCAAGAGCTCTGCCAGAGGGTCAAAATCTCAGTAGCCTTCGGGGGAAACACACACCACAGCCCTCGAGCTCATCTCAGCCAACCTATGATTTTCTGGCGACCACTAGAGAGACGCTCAGCGGAAACAAAACTTGGATTTCAATGCGGGTCAACTGTGCACGAAACAATTCCTAGGCTCGAGGACCGACAATGCCAGATTGGCTGTTGGAAAGTTTTCGGAGAGCCAACAACAAACTTGACGGCAAGCTGTGCGACTGAATGCCCAGAAGTTTTCCTGACTGCACTCTCGGGTCGCCCATATTTGTCTGTTTTTGTGACGCTGAAAAGCACGCACACACTTTGGGACAAACAGACTCTTGATTGTCTGCTACCGGGTTAAACGGCACTGCCCCTCAGGATCTCAAGGGTGAAGCATTAGAAAATGTAATGACATTTTCATGTTGAGAATAATATTGGAGTATTGTAACTTATTAAAAGGACTATACTTTTTTTTTAAAAACTACACACTCAGATACATAAACTTATAACTAAAATTTGGCAAGAAGAGAGAATCCCAATAGAATGGGAAACATCATTAATAACATCAAAACACAATAAAGGCTCCAAACTTCAGTGCACAAACTACAGAGGAATCTCCCTATTAAATGTTACATACAAAATACTGACGAAGCTTATTGCCAAAAGACTACAACCTTACTCTGAAGAAATACTAGGTTATTACCAATGTGGAGTCAGGCCTAACAGATCAACGACTGATCAGATTTTCACCATCAGATGCCTATTAGAGAAATGCTATGAATATAATATACCAGTAAATCAACTCTATGTAGACTGTAGACAGCATCAAAAGAAAATATCTATATGAGACTCTGCTGGAGTTTGGGATACCAAAAAACTGACAAGACTAATACATGTAACACTAAATAACTCAAAAAGCAAATAAAGATTCAAAGAGAATATTCAAAGTAATTTCAGATTAAACGAGGCCTAAGACAGGGAGACTCACTGCCTTGTGTGCTTTTTAACCTAACAGAGAGAGTTATGAGAAACTTACTCATTGACACTCGAGGAACGATAACAAGATACTTTCTAAGGGAAACTCAAGACCCACAACCAACGGGCAACTTTACAACCAACCACTTCAGTATCTTGCATAATCTGATGACATAGCACTGCTATGGAAAAGTATTAAAGACATATCAAAATCCTTCATTGAATTAGAAGACGCATCACTCACTACAAGCATGGCTGGAAGTTAACAAACAAAAAACAAAATACATGACCATGATAAGAGAAGAACAAACAGATGAAGCAATTAAATTAGAAACCAGACTTTTAAAAAAGTAAATCAATTCAAATGCCTAGGCTCTTTGATAATGAAAGAAATGAATTACTAACAGAAATAAAAGAAAGAATATCAGCCAGAAACAGGGCATACTTCAGTAGTCAGAAAATACTCAAAAGTAAAAACATCATAAGAGAAACAAAGAAAACTATTTATAAAACTGTGATCAGACCAGTTGTAACATATAAAACTTGTACTCTAACAAACACAGCAGAAAACCTATTAAACACATGGGAGAGGAAAGTTCTCAGGAAAATATATGGGCCAACAAAGGATGAATATGGATGGAGAATACGAACCAACCAGGAATTGTACAGTCTATATCAGGATCCCACGATAGTAGCAGAAATAAAAAGAGGCAGGACACTTAGAGAGAATGCCAAAATGACAGAGGAATGAAGAGGGTGCATCACCAATACCCCAGAGGAAAATGGCTCAAAGGCAGACCTAGACTTAGATGGATGGATGATGTGGAAAAAGATCTACAACAGCTGAAAGTCCAAGCATTGAAAAGAAAGGAATTAGTTAGGTCTGAGTGGAAGGAAGTGGTGAGGCAGGCCAAAGCCCTACATGGGCTGTAGCGCCACAGGGATGGATGGATACTTTTTTTTTTTTAAACTTTTGATAAGTACAATACAATATCACTAGGGAAAATGCTCTTATATTTATATTTTTTGCATCGATTATATAAGTATTTATTTAAACTTTCATGCATGTTTTTAAATTATGTCATCGTTGGCTATCAGAGAGGAGTTCAGGTTAAGTGCTAAGTGTACGTGATTGAAGAGATCCAGTTGGTGCACAATCATGTCTCAACAGTCGACAAGAGGCACATTTGATCGAAAAACTCAAAGCCCAATGCTGGCTTGAAATGATTAAACTCAAAAACCCATAGAGATATCACTAGATACAGGAGCATTTTCACCAGTGGCTGTGGTAAATTAAAAATAGTTTTATTTATTATCACCAGGGGGTGTCATGACAATGTGTAAGGCATCTTATCACTTATATTACCTAGACTGTAATCATTTATCATCCACGCACTCTCAGCCCCATGTTTCTTGTTGTTTCGCTATTTATTTATTTTTTTCCCTTTGACCTAGTGCCTGTTATTATTTTTAAACTATGAAATATTTTTTTTCCGCTATAGAACTTCCGGTGGAACCCCCCCCACCCCTCCCCCTCCCCCATCCTCCCCCTCCCCCCCCCCCACCCCCCCCCCCCATCCTTCTTTTTCTTCGAACCGCTCCCGATTCTAAGCTTGCAATTATTCTTTTCTTTAATAATCTAAAATGAAACACCGAATAATGTAATTGCACCTTCGTGCAGAAGCTTTCATTATATCATAATAATAGCAGTGTCCAAACATTGGGCCAGGAAACGGACAACCGCTAGTTTGGCCACAACCACCGCCGCCATTATAAAGATGTTAAATACACGTTTGCCCCGGAGCTGACTGTTGGGGAGTCTTGGAGGTCGTCCACCGAGACAGTGGGATGCGACTCGCTCGGTGAATGGTGTCCGACCCCCCCAACCAAGCCAATTTCCGAGCGAGTTAATTTTAGGGTCAAGGTGACCAATGGCGCAATCGGGATCACACCCTCCCAAGTCTAATTTAATCAGATAAAAGTGATGAACTTAATTTACAAAAGAAAACATTGGCTCAAGATAATCAAATTCTTTTTTTTTAAATCTTCAAATATATATTTTATAGTTTTTCATATTATTTTCTGCATATCTTTCTGCATGGAACAAAGAGGTTTGAGGTTAGCAAATCCTATTTTTTTTTTTCATAACACATTTTCTCTTTTAAAATTTAGTTCCAACTACTTTAAACTGAAAACAGCGGCTAACGTGGTATTGAATGTCCGTCTACTAACCAAACTACACAGCACCACGAATTTCGTTGTATTTCTTTGCAAAAAGTTTTCATAACTATAAACGCAAACAGATTTTCATTTTGAAATGCCATGTCGGTCTGAAATGGGAATTATTTCACCTCGAAATGTTTGTTATAATAAAAAATATGTATATATTTTAATAAAGTGGCCGTTATGAGGAGCACTTGTTTTGTGTGAGAGTGGGTTTTTTTTAAATTCATTAAAATATCTTTCAACTTCTCTCTCTCTCTCTCTCTCTTTCTCTCGCTCTCTCTCTCTCTCTCTCTCTCTCTCTCTCTTTGTGTGTGTATGTATGTGTGTGTATACTTATACAATGGGGGAAACAATTAATTAAATGAATCTTAAATAAATGTTTATAGTTTGCGTTGGCTTAGTAAACACATCGTACTGTTTATAATCTAGTTTGTCAAGGCCACAGAGCTGAAGAGCAAAAATGTGGTTCAAAACTTAGTCTAGAAAGGGAAATATCAACATTAGGAGAATATTTAAGTTCCTTATAACCTATGATGTCAGTGAAAATTTAAAAAATGGTGACACTATCACTATTTCTTGTGCGTTCTGCTTAGTATTCGCCAGACCTTCAGAAACACTTGGCTTAGAAAGATCCTGAACATCAAACGGTCAAACACCATCATCAACAAAGAATTACTGGAAAGGACATACAAGGAGCCTACTGATGAAGATATCATAAGGAAAAGCTGGAGGTGGATAGGTCACATTTCGAAAAACCCTAGATAACATTACCAGACAATCCCTAACAGGGAATCCACAGGGAAAAAGAGAGAGGGGAAGGTGTAAAAATAGATGTAGACGCGAGCTATTGGTAGAATTAAAAAGTATGCGATACACCTGGAAGCAACTGGAAATAAAAGTACAGGACCGAGATGAATGAAAAATTCTTGTAGACGGCCTATGCCCCAGACGCGGCAAAAGGCATAAGTAGCCTATTAGGCTACTTTATTTTCGTTTAAACAGAGTGTCTTAAACGACAACGCAACCTCGTGTAGACAGTAAATTGACACTCTCATCTTAATCAAAATTAATTGATTTTTTTTAATGTATTAAAATCTTTACTTGTTTAAAATTAAATTTAAAAATTTGATGGAGCGAACTAAGCCACGGTCGTCTCCAAGAAGTTCCTCTAGTCGGTGTCAAGATGGAAATTCACCCCACAACAAAAACTCGCCTCGAGGTAAACTAATGTGACACCCAGCGAAAGGAGACACCACCCACCACACGCTGTAGTAGAATGGCTGGCCAGTGATACGAGGGGGAGACCATTCACAGCAATGTGCCTGTTTTCACACGTGACTAGGCTTCGTGGAAAACTTTTAAAAGTTAAAACGACGTCCAGTTTTAGAATCACCGCCCATGCTGTATGCTCTCTGCTCGCCCGATTACTCCCCTTGGTCACTCGAGATGCTTCTTGCAGACTAATTACTGACAACACGGCCTTCCTCTCATGCCCCGGATTCTCTCTCTCTCTCTCTCTCTCTCTGCTCTCTCTCAACCTCTCCCCCCCCCCCCCCNCCCCCTAATTTTTATTCTCCGTATTTTAGTTATTTTTTTCTATATCTATATTCTAATAGACAATTATTTCGTGTTTTTTTTTTTTAATTTAAATTTTTAAATCATCTCCATTATCTTCTTGCTGTACACCTAGAACCTTAGCGTGACTTTTTGAGGCCCGCTCCCCCACTTCATAACTTTGGGCCGCTTAGATATTCCAGACTCATGCGGCGGTTCCTGGTGCACGCATGTTACCTTGTTATTGTATATTATCAATGTTACCTTATTGTTGCACATTATCAATGTTACCTTCTTGTTGCACATTATCAATGTTACCTTCTTGTTGCACATTATCAATGTTACTTTCATGTTGTATATTATCAATGTTACCTTCTTGTTGCACATTATCAATGTTACTTTCATGTTGTATATTATCAATGTTACCTTCTTGTTGCACATTATCAATGTTACCTTCTTGTTGCACATTATCAATGTTACTTTCATGTTGTACATTATTAATGTTACCTTCTTGTTGCACATTATCAATGTTACTTTCATGTTGTACATTATCAATGTTACCTTCTTGTTGCACATTATCAATGTTACTTTCATGTTGTACATTATCAATGTTACCTTCTTGTTGCAAATTATCAATGTTACCTTCTTGTTGCACATTAGCAATGTTACTTTCATGTTGTACATTATCAATGTTACCTTCTTGTCGCACATTATCAATGTTACTTTCATGTTGTACATTATCAATGTTACCTTCTTGTTGCACATTATCAATGTTACTTTCATGTTGTACATTATTAATGTTACCTTCTTGTTGCACATTATCAATGTTACTTTCATGTTGTACATTATTAATGTTACCTTCTTGTTGCACATTATCAATGTTACTTTCATGTTGTTCATTATCAATGTTACCTTCTTGTTGCGCATTATCAACGTTACCTTCTTGTTGCAAATTATCAATGTTACCTTTTTGTTGCACATTATCAATGTTACCTTCATGCCGTACATTATCAATGTTACCTTCTTGTTGCACATTATCAATCATGCTGTACATTATCAATGTTACCTTCTTGTTGCACATTATCAATGTTAACTTCATATTGTACATTATCAATGTTACCTTCATGTTGTACATTATCAATGTTACCTTCTTGTTGCACATTATCAATGTTACCTTCATGTTGTACATTATCAATGTTACCTTCTTTTTGCACATTATCAATGTTACCTTCTTGTTGCACATTATCAATGTTACCTTCATGCTGTACATTATCAATGTTACCTTCTTGTTGCACATTATCAATGTTACCTTCATTTTGTACATTATCAATGTTACCTTCATGTTGGACATTATCAATGTTACTTTCATGTTGTATATTATCAATGTTACCTTCTTGTTGCACATTATCAATGTTACCTGCTTGTTGTGTCTGTGTGTCTGTCTTTCTTTCTGTTTTCTGTCTGTCTTACTTTCTTTCCGTCGTCTGCCTGTGAGTCTGACTTTAATAAGTGTAAGACTTTTGTGACGCCACAACTCGAAATTTTTCATTAAGGCTAAAGGGCGGGATAGTGATTACCACGGTCATTCAGGACTTCGTTTATTAACCCGCTTCCTGCCTGGTCCTCGGGGCCAGACGGTGGCGAAGATGTCCCAACTCAGAGGTTAGAAATCGTCGGACACGCCCCCTGAGTCTTTGAAAAGATTTGTTAACGACGCCTGAGCCCATTAGTCCGGCCAACCGTTGTCCAACAATGGCCGAATGGAAACAAGGCAGCGCTCGACATTTAAAAGCCGGTGGTCAGTGTGAGATGCTGTAGCAGTCGAGGTTCGCGTGCTTGTATGGGGCACGTCCATCTTCCCGTTAATGTCGTGGATTAAAATTTATTTTCAAACTACTGTTTTGATACCCCCCAAAAAAATTAGATAACGATACGAAGTCCACATCTCCAAAATGACACAATCCTGGTGATTTTAATTGATTTGAGATGTTACTTTGCACGAAGTGATACTTCGGTATAATAAGGATTACTGTAACTCACTGCGACCCGTCAGGTAGGTGAGCTGCGTTGCAAAGTCTTGAAATTGTAGTCTTGAGTAGCCTACTACTACTTGGTAAATATTTTAAATGTTTGACAGTCGTGTTCACGTTCATTTCAGTATGATACAGTGGAACAGTCCAAGTTATTTTGATAAATTTTCTGTTATACAAACTCCCGAATCTTTGAAAATATTTTTAATTTGTTGGAAATTTGTGGTCATGGCCTACGTTGGTCCTACTGTTTATTGTTTAATAATTATTAATATCGAACACTTAGTTCCTTTTCCTATGATTGTGTTAACATAAATGTAAAATGCACTTTAAATTGCTTATTCAAGTGTTTATCTATGAAGATTGCTAAGAACTACAGGTTGCTAAGAACGAGTACTGTATCGCAGATACTACGAACGAGTACTGCATCGCAATTTGTTAAGAACGAATACTGTATTGAAGGTTGATAAGAACTATTACTGTATCGCACGCTGTTAGGAACGAGAACTGTATCGCAGGTTGCTAAGAACGAGTACTGTATGGCAGTTTGCTAAGAACGACTACTGTATTGAAGGTTGATAAGAACGATTACTGTATCGAAGGCTGTTAGGAACTAGTATTGTATGGCAGTTTGCTAAGAACGACTACTGTATCGCAGTTTGCTAAGAACGACTACTTTATCCCAGGTTTATAAGAAAGGGTACGGTATCGAAGGAACAACGAGAATAAGTTAAATAACACTTAGTAATTTGAAGTAATTGGTGTTTTTAAACAAGAATATTTCAATATTTTGTTATAATTTTTTTATTATTTGATCGCAAATTCTGGAAGATGATTTGAAAGCTTTCCCCAATTTGTCTAGTATTAACCTGCCATAGATATATATAGCAAAATCAGTTACCGTAATTCAAAGTAATGATCCAAAATCTTATACTTGAAGCTGGTATTGAAGACCTTATAAAAACCTTAAATGTTGAAAATATATCACTTATTAAACTTTTTTTTTTTCGAAATCCCTTTCTAGGTGTGTATCAAGAATGTCCAACCAGTTCTGTCCTCCTTCGATGTCTCCTTCCTCTTCCGTCACCACAGATAATGAAAACATTGACGTCACGGATGACGACATCAAAGCTGACTGTGACGTCCACGGCATCGGGACATTTATCAACGACGACGACGGCATCAGTTCAAAGTCAAGCACTGATCGCGAGGACCTTTTCAACAGATACTACGAGATTTCAGACAGGACTCAGCGCAAAATGGATTCACGCGAATTTTCCCGGGAAGAGCTGCGAGATTTACGCTCAAAAATCAACAGCAGAGAACGGAAACGAATGCACGATCTCAACACGGCGATGGACTCGCTCCGCGAAGTTATGCCTTACGCAACGGGGCCATCTGTTCGCAAGCTGAGCAAAATCGCTACCCTGACCTTGGCGAAGAACTACATTCAGATGCTGAGTAGGTCCGTTGCTGAGATGAAGCAGCTTTTGGAGGATCTACAGAGAAGTGGGGCTTCTTCTCAGCCCACGCCCGCAGCTGTTGCTCACGCTCCATCTTATTTACCCGCACATCATCACAACGTCGCCCCGCTTACGCACTTTGGAGTCTCTTCAAGCATAAACACGAATTTATTGTTTCCGTACGCTCCGTCTCATCTTCACCCCCACCTACAGCCCCCCACCTCCATATCGTCTCATGTATCTCCATTATGTCATCACGGCTCTTCTCTATTAGCCAACAGCAGTGCCTTCCAGCAAGTCTCGAAGGCACCGCCTTCGGCGGCTGTCTTGACGTCCCACTGTGGTGCCGCCTCACACGTGCGACCGACGAGCCTCTGCCAGACACTATCTTGCACGTGTCCAAGCCTGTCTTGCTACCCCTCCTTGCACCAAGTAAGCCCTTCCTCAAACAACGTGCGCTCATTTCTCGACGCCAAGAGAAGTGCTCAACGACTGTAACAGCATATTTTAATTTTAACTTACCTTGAAAGACTGCCAATATTTTATAGATCGTGTATAAGACTTCGAAATGTGTTACATGGAACATTCTGCGAGCCTGGAAAAGTAGAGCTCCAACACACACTATATCCTGAACATCTCAGTGAACGTGCAAAAAAAAAAAAAACCAAAAAAAAAAAACCTTAACAACTTAGTGTACATGCAATAAACTTAACAACTTAGTCTTCATGCAATAAACTTAACAACTTAGTCTTCATGCAATAAACTTAACAACTTAGTGTACTTGCAATAAACTTAACAACTTAGTCTTCATGCAATAAACTTAACAACTTAGTGTACTTGCAATAAACTTAACAACTTAGTCTTCATGCAATAAACTTAACAACTTAGTCTTCATGCAATAAACTTAACAACTTAGTCTTCATGCAATAAACTTAACAACTTAGTGTACTTGCAATAAACTTAACAACTTAGTGTACTTGCAATAAACTTAACAACTTAGTCTTCATGCAATAAACTTAACAACTTAGTCTTCATGCAATAAACTTAACAACTTAGTGTACTTGCAATAAACTTAACAACTTAGTGTACTTGCAATAAACTTAACAACTTAGTCTTCATGCAATAAACTTAACAACTTAGTGTACATGCAATAAACTTAACAACTTAGTCTTCATGCAATAAACTTAACAACTTAGTGTACTTGCAATAAACTTAACAACTTAGTGTACTTGCAATCAACTTAAAAACTTAGTCTACATGCAATAAACTTAACAACTTAGTGTACTTGCAATAAACTTAAGTTGTTGTTGGTTATCGTAGTGTTCGCGTTATAAGAGTTTGGCTTGTGGTGTACAAGTTGATATCTTTTGTAGAAGTTGGCTTCTGAGGTACAAGTTGGCAGGGCCGGCCTTAGGCCACTGCAACCTATGAGGCCGCAGAGGGCTCGTACTTTTTTTTCTAATACAAAATCTTAATTTTCACTTATTATCCTTATCCCTACCCAGACTGGGCCCCGCGCCATTCGTTTCGCATAGGGCCCCCGCAATTGTTAGGTGTCTGCTGTACCAGTTATTGTCTGCTTTAGAAGTTGGTGTCTGCTGTACAAGTTGGTGTATTTTATACACATTGGTGTCTGCTGTACAAGTTGGTGTATTTTGTACACGTTGTTGTCTGCTGTACCAGTTGGCGTATTTTGTATACGTTGGTGTCTGTTGTACAAGTTGGTGTCTGAGGTACAAGTTGGTGTCTTCTGTTCAAATTGCAATCTTATACACGATTGTGTAAGTTATACAAACTGGTGTATGATATGTCTGTTAACACCATGATATTTTTGTAATATGCTATTATAATTGTAATTATAGACATCGCCTTTTTTTTTATCAAATTCGTATATTGTTATCATGGCTACCTGTTGGAATAAAATAAAAACAAATGCACCACCCATATAGTGTATGATGTTATTCAATAAAAGTCAATAGCAAATTTTTTAAAAAAAGTTGTGTGTAAAACACGGATAAGATTAATTGGGTCTTTAATTTTTTTTTCCATTGGGTGAGTCAGGACAATGTAAACTTTGTGTGAAAATTTTAACTTAAACTTTACAACAGCTGCTTCATGAGAATTGTGTGCATGAATATGAAGGCAAAATATGACCTGAAAAATCTCGTAACATATTCAGGGGAAAAAATCATATTAATCATCTGATATTTTAGAGCTTTAAATCTTACGGAGGACAACATGAAACGTTATCAGTTTTCGATACGTTTGGAAAATTGGTCGTTGTTAAGGGAGAGAAATTCATTAAACGTTACATTCTGAAAATTTCTTTACAGTAAAATTTGATAAAAATAGTAGCATTCCCCGAGCGTCTATAACTAATAAAACTACGATACAGGAGATGACGCATTCTCTTCATCTAATTTTGTGCATAAGTAAACAAAATAGAAGAGTTTTATATTAAAATTTATTTTCATTTCCTTTCTTGGTTAAAAAGAAATCTCGCAGAACTCAACTAGTGGCATTTCTTCACAAACGCTTTTATTCAAAACAAAAACAGCCAAACCCACAACAACAACAACAACAACAACAACAAACAAAGAAACAGCATAAAATAGGAATATGGGATTAAAACGTTTTAATGACGCAATTCGTTACAATAAAACGAAATATTGTATGTCCCCAATAGGCGTGTCAGGGCATGTCACGCTTCGCTTCTTTCTTTGACGAATTGTGTAATCACTTCTACCAGAACTCTTACTTCCCAATAAATGGAACTGTGAAACATCAGATCATATTACTTCTATGTACATTGAAATAGCAAGTTTTAACACATTATCAGTTTTAAATAACTATATAATTTTCGTCTCGGTTATGTTAACACACACCCATCGATCACTTCTAACTTACAGTCAGTGTTGGGGCAGCACTCCGAGACCTCTCCGGGAAGACATGGCCACCAAACCTGTAGGACATGTAGGACACGTAGGACAAGTCAATGTGTAGAATTTATAGGATATTGAATAGCTATTAACAGTTTTGCATGTTCGGGGGGACACTTAGATTTAATATAAAATTTCTAGATACACACACGCACTAACAAACACACTTCAGGGCACATGACTCAAAAGAAAAATATCAGGACACACACAATCACTAAGACGAACACCAGGGGACACGGAAACCAAGACCCACAACAAGACACACGCATTTACCACTACACAAACCAGGACACAAACACTCTCCAGGACACACACAAAGATCAAACTAAACTTACAGTACAAGGGGGGTCTCTTCTCCAAATGTGTCTTGTCTCCGTCAAAGATTTGGCTTGGGCGAGCAACAGCATCGACATGATGGCCACCGCCGCCGCACAGAGGATCAACCACTGTCGATACGTCAGCATGGTGTCCGAGACTGCGATATGGAGTTAAGTTAACCTCGAGGATGGATAATCAGTCTACACAGTACGGCCCTATAACGAAAGTGTAAAGTGGTAAATCAATGAACAATGTGAAAGGTTACGAACAAGATCAAGTGCATTAACACAAGACGCTAAGGTCAGGATATTGTCTTTAAAGTGGATCACAAATCTAAACTCTGCGGGTATAAATAAAAGGTTTAAAGCTTGTTTTTTTTAAAAATAAGTCATGAGAGCTATTAATGACAATTCTTTCCGTAATTTGTGTTGTTTTTCTATTACAAATCGTCATCCTGCGTGTTTTGTTTCATTTTTTTAAAGTATCAGGTATGAGTTATAGCGTAGCTATGTACAATGGCGTCACTGTGCGGGGAATGTGGGGGCGCACCGGGTAGACACCTCACAAATGGAAATACATTAATGAAAATTTAATAGAGTATTTCCCAATCCTCTCATTGAACCACAAATCATTATTTATCATAATCTGACAGTCTATGGCTTCCTGTGAGAGGAGCATTTCAAAACGGAAACTTATAAAGAACTATTTGTAATTTACCATGGATAAGTCTAGGCTTTCTGGTCTTGCGATTTCGTTAAGGTAAACAGAGGTGATTTTTTAATTTTATTTTTATGAAACTGTTTGTATCTTAGAAAGACGACCAGGAAAGTAAAGTTTGTCTAAAAAAAGGTGTTTTTTTCCTGAATTTTTTAAACGCCCTCTTATACCAATTCTATGTTTTCCTTGTATGTATTTTGTTGCTCTATGACTCAAAATTTACCAATAATACTTTAAGCTGTTCTGCATGGTCTGGCAAAGAATTACTCGCTGCAGGTATGGGGGAGGGGTCCGATAAATATGGGAGTGACATCCAATGTTCCCTATAAGCTGCGCGGTTGCGTGGCCGCGCAGCTATCTCACAGACGCCGCGCAGCAGTTTTGAGTACCGCGCAGAAAATTTCCCTATAAGTGAGTGTTTGTGGGCTGTAAAGTTTTGCACACAAAAAAAATTAAAGCTGTAAAACTTTGCACACAACTGTATGATTTTGCACACGAACCAACACACCTTAGAGGGAACATTGGTGACATCATCAGTTTACCGCACCGGGTAACACCAACCCTATAGTGACACCGTGGCTATGTAAATTGCTTTTAAGTAACTGTTAAGTAAATAGAAAAAAAAACTTTTAAATAAAGTATGATAGCACGTTTGTTGACCTAGTTTTTGTTTGCCACAACATTCCCCCCCCCCTCTCACCCCACACATTTGTTTGTTGTTGTTTTGATTTTGACGTCACCGATTAAATATGTAACGCTCGACCACACCACCCCTCCATTGATTGGGAAAAGGTTGTTTAGGTTTAGATAAGTTCTAATTTGTTCTAAAAAACGCTATCGGGTGATGCAATTTGTAGAGGAGGGTCCCAACTCCCTCCCTATGATTTAGACGGCAACTTTCACAGCCGTAAGAGGTGTTTGTAAAAGATTTCCAGGACACGATTCATATTAATAGGAGCCTTACAAGATTTTGCCTTTTTTGTGTGTAATAATATTTGTATCTGTCGGAGAGTGAAATTTTCCACTTGCTGTGCTGTAAGTTAATATAGTCTTTATTTCCGTTTTATTTGATTTTGTATTTTGTATAATTTTAACAGTAAATTTAAACTGAATATTGTTAGTACCACTAGCTTCTGTCTCGTTTTTCTTTGTATACTGGTTTTCAGTCATTTTTTAAATATTAATTGAACAAACGAGCCAAAACATGTAGCATTAAATTTGCAAAACCATATAACGGTACGTAACAAAAAGACCCGCTTTCTCAGACGAGTAATCTGTGCGTTAAAAGGTTAGAACATAGTTTGAAATTTTGTAAAATATAAATTCTTTGCAGAATTGAAGAAAAGGACTCTAAATAGCCGAAGTATTCCAATTAAATACAAAAGAAATATGTTTTTGATGTTTTTGATTTTTTAAAGGCTTCGCTGAATCAATCATAAATGATGTATATAATATATAAATTTATAATATCCTAAATCTCGTCCATATCCTCGAGCTATCAATCAACTATGGCATTACTACGGTATTACTATGTCATCACTATGTCATTATTATGGCATCACTATGGTGTCAATTTTTTATGCATTAAAAACACATACAAATACATGCTTCTGCATAGATCTACATTGTTCCTTACGGAGTGCGGGGTGGCCGAGCACCAGCACCCCAGGGAATGGGATTCGCTAACTATGGACGGCAACTCATCTAAAAAGAAGGACAACCCTAAATTCAAACCCGCAAACAGTGAGTCGTCGATTTCATCAATGAAAAGTCCGACAACTACTGGTGCCAAGCTGTATCATCCACATATGATCACCATTGGTTTATCCAGGTTCGGGGAGAGAGAGGCAACTGACTGTCTAGAGAACCAGCCTATCTCCCAAAAGAAAAATCCCATCGCCTTGCGATTCCGTCCCACTGTCGTCACACGGACGGATGCCAGTAATTCCCATTTTAAAAAAATGTGGGCGTGTGACCTCTAATACACGTGACTTGTCCTCCGTGGCTATTTTTGTCAACCTATTTTTTTGGTTTTGACTTAGGACAGTGTCATATAAGATTGCGGCACCCAACCGTTACCCTGCCAGGGCCCTCGAGCGTCTCGAGTCGAGTTATAGATTAGACTAGACCATGAAAACTATGCCACGGCAGCTCAGTGGTATCAACGGATAAACGGAACACAGTATAACAGCAAGCCATTAGTGCACGGTTGTAAAGTGCATTAATGCGTCATAATGTAATATTACACGACTTGTTGGGACATGGGTGCGAATCAGACGCTCAATAATGGTAGACTAATAATTATTGTTTGCAGATGACGGTTCCAGATGTCTCAGTGGTTCGTATATTGTATTACTTCTAATGCCCAGTTTCATTCGCTCTACGATAGTTAAGTTTATCCATCGTCAGTACTCCTCGAGCTTACTCAGTACTCCTCGAGCTTACTCAGTACTCCTCGAGCTTACTCAGTACTCCTCGAGCTTACTCAGTACTCCTCGAGCTTACTCAGTACTCCTCGAGCTTACTCAGTACTCCTCGAGCTTACTCAGTACTCCTCGAGCTTACTCAGTATTCTGTATGCGTAGATAATAAACAGCAGGGCTTTCTCATTTCCCGGGGTTTGCTTGTCATGGGAAAACGGGAATGAAATTTTCCTCAACCCGGGATGTCCCGGGATAAAATTAATTTAGTTAAAAACATACGAGGAGTCCAATTGCAGAACCTGCTAAGTAAGTTGATTTTGAGTGCAAGATGTTTTTTGTAAATTAACTTTATATAGCAAATATAGCATTTAGTCCATATCTGTTTATGGTGACAATTTAGACTCAAATGAAGTTTTAGATTCATTACATACATAAAATACTGTAGATTGTGTTACGCACTGGGTTCTATTGTGAAAAATCAGTCCCCTATTTTAAATGTATGGCTCGTTCGAACAGTGCCTAACAAAGGACGATACAATAGAAAAATACAAAAACAAAAATACGACACCCAAAACAGTACCAATTACAATTAATAAGATGTAATTTAGTAATAATACAATAACAAAACAAAAGAAATATAATTATAAACCATCAACTTACAGAGTATGGGAAAATCTTGTACCGGTACACAATTAGTACAATGTGCCAATTAATAATGATGAATGATGAATGCGAATAAACACATATGAGTACACAAAGAATAATACGCGTCTCGGGAAGTTAAAATATATATCAATCTATCTGAATCTCCGAAACCCCTTATTTATATAGTGGGTCTACCGACACGTCCAGAAACGCCTTTGACATTGTTTACGTTTCTCTTCAAATCGAGAAAGCTCCACAAGATACTAGGAGACAAATTAACCATGTTTAATTGGTAGTCGGCAGTAAACACGACAGATCAAAGGACTAAGCCACGCCCATCTATGAACGTAGCGTGTGCGAGGAATCTAATTTGGGGTCAAGCAAAGTTCACGCATGGGAAAAAGTGTCCTACATAACAATTGAAACTTGAGAAACCAGCCAGAATAGACAAGGAAATGTTTCTCAAACAAGTGGCTTAGCAGTTTTTGTAAGTGGCCTCCTCATATTATAAACAATTTAAGAGTTGATTTTCATGGTTGTTTAATTGAGTTTGTCTATTAATTATAAACAATTTCAAAAATGCTGAGGTCGGTTGAGAGGTTGGTCACTCGCTTTTAGCGGCTTCATTTTCCTCTGCTTGTCCTTAGTAATAGATTACTAGCTAATATTATGCTTGTTAAGCAAAGGTCGGATATAACAATCTGGAGAAAAATTCCTCAACATTTTATGAGTTTTGCATTCTTTACAGGCCGATAATTCTAGTTTCAAATACGTCCCTAAAATGATGAAAAGAAAATGTTTTTACCCACAACTTGTTTCATAAAGCACGCGATAACACTGTTAACACACCATGTTTTTACCCACAACTTGTTTCATAAAGCACGCGATAACACTGTTAACACACGATGTTTTTACCCACAACTTGTTTCATAAAGCACGCGATAACACTGTTAACACGCGATGTTTTTACCCACAACTTGTTTCATAAAGCACGCGATAACACTGTTAACACACGTATCATTGAAATATCTGGTTGCATGATTTTTATTGGTAGGAGTCTGCGGGACAACTCTCGTAGGAGATTATAGCCTGCTCATGTCTAGGGGATTAAACAGATTAAGGGACAAAATCATAAACATATTCATTTATACCTAAATATCAAAGGACCCATAACAAAATATCTTAAACTAAATGAACTTATTTATTTACATGGATTTAAATATAAGTTATTATAGCTAAGGCTGTGAGAATCCTTTGCATCTAAGTTATCTCTCGCTTCCATAGATTATGGGCATCGGCCTTTTGTGATGCCTAACATTCATAAGGAACGATTGCTTTGTAACAGAATTCTTTGTGATCAGATCGTTAAGAAATGAATTCATAAACATAAACTAGTTTGGATGACCTGGCTTGATGAACCGATTGGGGGGGGGGGAACTTCAACGTTGAAAGTGATTTCTCCCAACGTGGCTTTTTGGGGGCGGTAACGACAGCAAAACGTCGGCAGCACTGCGTTGCGGCGTAGCTTTTCCGTTGCACGTCGTGATTTTTGTGGACTTCCCAGCGCTGTGTCCGTTAGCTACTTTCACCCTGAGTCTAGCTTGTCCGGGAACCACATCCCAATAGTACCATTTACTAGTCCAGCATTCCAATAAGGAGATCACAAAACAGGAAAGGTTAAATTTTTGTCACACCTGCTTAACACGTGTCTATAAATAAGTACACCCCGCCCTGGGAAATCCACAAGAAGTTAAACTAAGCTTGTGGACGGTGGAGACTACACTCGGTGTGTTCATAGAAAACGTGAAAAGCAAAAATACTTCCCGCTTGTACTTAATATTCAAACGCCATGTGTTCTTTGCGCGTATTGGAAACAGCCCTTTATATAACCTGCAACGTTGTCATATCCTGTTGTGTAAAAGGGATAAATGTTGTTGGGTTGTTTTTTTTCAAGAAGATTTGGCGTGTTACATTTATTATTATTACCGTAGTGCGTCGATTATCTGAGGTATTTGGACTGCTGGTGTTTCGGATAACCTATTTGACGGCTCATCCAAGACTCGCGAAAAGATGTTAGTGCTTATAATGCTATATATTCTTATATCTTATTCACGTATTTGTTGTTTTTATTATACAGTGTATTATGTACTGTAATTGTTAACCATATGCCGTATCACTTGATTCATGTAAAAAAATATATATTTAAAAATCAGTGAATTGAAAGATGTTTCTGCGAAAATAGGTCGTTTCTAAAAATAGATGACTGGTGTTTAGAGAAACATCCGAGGACACTATTTCTTTACATGCGTGTATTCGGAGATATTTATGAATATGGAGTTTTTATTTTGTTACGATAGAGACACATATTTCACACCTTTTTTTAAACAGCCCACGCGATTGTAATTTGCTATTCATCATTATTCATTATTAGATAGGGCTATTGATTGAAAAAAAAAAATGTTATTGATTTTGTATTCAGTGTCTTAATACCATGTCCTATTAAAGGGCTAGACTTAGTTTTAGTTGCCCAATAATACGGTCATCCTTACAAGCCATGGGTCTTGTCATAAAGACGAGAGTATAGAAATTACTGATACAGAAATAAATCAATAATGGCTTCCTTACTCGTCGTTCCCAGGTGACGGTGGCCGCAATACCCTAATCTAAGTCACCGGTTTGAAGCATGGGAACTACTTATAAGTATTTAAAAAGTAAACATTTTAATAATTATGGGACGTGTTCCAGGCGACGGGTGGAATAACTGCCGACCAATCATGATTTAAAGTGTGAGAAGTACTGGTTAAGATTAAGAAACAGCAACAGCAAAAATAACCAACACGCCATAAATAATAACAATAGTAACAACTATACCAATTTTAACGACGGTAACAAAACGATGACCAATACTGTCAACAACAAACATGACATTTATAACGATCTACCTTTTAAAGAATAACACTTTCTAGAATGTATACTTTTTAAAATATATGCTTTCTAAAATATATGTTTTCTGAGATGATCTGGCTTGATCCTCTAAAATAATACTTTCAATAATATATATTATTCATAGAACATATACTTTATGGAATTCAAAGCCTAATTTTAATAATATATTCTTTTTGGAATATATACTTTATAGATTAAATAAAACATATAGATGCCAGCTTTTAAATATAAATAAGGGGACAAAACTGAGATAGGAAAAGCGTAACTTTTACATAAAATGTTTTGACTACAAGACACTGACATCCCTGATCTGGGGTATTTTTAGACCACTGACTCACCAGCTTTGGGCACTGAAGGGTGATCTTGGGTATGTTTTAGACCACTGGCTCACCAGCTTTGGGCACTGAAGGGTGATCTTGGGTATGTTTTAGACCACTGGCTCACCAGCTTTGGGCACTGAAGGGTGAATACGAACTGAGTTTCAGCGACAACTACGAGGGGATCATTCAACATTTTAATTCTTTTCCAGTCCCACTCATTGGGAGGGGCAGGCAATCCCTAGGGGCAAGGCGTGTAACGTGCTCAGGTTACCCCAAACTGCGATTAAGAGGCGTCCGTATATAATTGCCTAAATCGGTATTGTTGTATGCAGCTTTGTTGGCATGGTCTCGTATGCCTCTAATGGACCCGGCCTCTCGTTCAACATAATTGCTACTGATCTGATGTATTTTTAGAGTGTGGTCTTTAGCTAAATGACATTTAATAACACATCTCTATCTCTTTTTTAAAATCAATTTTCTTTCTTTTAAGGATATAGTCACCCACCAGCAAATCTTTTCATTAAAAACCCATGGCGTTACATACTCAGCCAAAGAATGAGGGACAAAACAACGTTAAAACTGAGGATGTGTTGCCCCTGATGAAGGCTGTTGAAGATAATCACCTTGACGAGTTCCTCAATCTGCTTAAATCTGGCGCAGATGCTACAGCCGTGAATGAATCCGGAGAATCTTGTTTAACTGCAGCGGCGTCTCTTCGTCATTTAGAAATGACGAAGGCTTTGATAGCTTCCGGGGCAGACATCAATACGGCGTGCCCAAGGGGTACAACTGCTCTGATGGCTGCCTCCCAAAACGGCCAATTGCACACTGTTCAACTACTCATTGACAGCAACGCTGACGTCAATATTCACAGCAAAAGCGGGGCCACTGCTCTCATATCGGCTGTCGAGAAGGGACACACCGACATTGCCGAGTTGCTGCTGCTGAGAGGAGCAGACGTGAATGCTGCTCGAGCCGATGGTAACACGGCGCTTTTGCTGGCGTCAGAACGTGGCAGTGTTCCTATGGTGAGGATTCTCTTAGAGAATGGATGCAACATCAACGCTCAGAACAAAGACGGGTTCACGGCAAGTCTCATAGCAGCAGACAAGTCACATCGAGACGTTCTGAAGCTGTTGTGCGATTATAAAGCTGATATGGACCTCCCTTGTCTTTACGGCTACACGCCAGTCTTCGTGGCAGTCTTGAAGCACGACGTCGCCGCTCTGGAACTCATCATCGACAGCGGCTGCGACACCAATGTCACAGACAACCTCGGGCTCACCTCGTTGATGCACGCCTCCTGGCAAGGTCGGCACGAGCTCGTCCGTGTCTTCTGCGAGCTCGGCACCAACGTGAACATTCAGAATCCGAAAAACGGCAGAACGGCTCTCCATTACGGTGTGATTAAAAATAATCTGACGGTGGTGAAATATCTGGTGGATGCCAAAGCCTGTTTGAACGTCATCGACAGAGCGAGCAAGACGCCGCTGGACCTCGCGATGCCGGGCCAAGTTAGAGACTTTTTGATTTCTGTTGGAGCCTACGAGTGTGGCTTAAGGAGGGAGTCTTCGTTCTGCTCGGGTAGCCTCAGGAGTTCGCATTTAAGTTTGAGATCCGTGACCAGTTTTGAGAAATTTTACACGGATGCCCATAAAGTGCCTAACAAAGTCATAGCCACAGTCAAGTATTCTTTTAACGAAGGTAGGTCACTAACTAACTTCCTTAAGAAAATCAGCAAACTATCGAGCCAGAGCTCATAAAGTCTTCCCCAGCGCCTTACGTCGCTAGCCCGACCGGCCTTCAACCATTCCCCCAGTGGCCTTTATTCCAGTCAGGCCACGAAGCGGCACGCCACGGGCATTGCGCCCCAGAGGCAGCTACATCCACCCTTCCACTCGATTGACTATGTGAGTGAGGTGGCATCAGAGAAGGAACTTCGGGCCGGCCGGGGAGCTGCTCGCATAGCAACCGGGTCGGACTTTCTAGGGGCTGGGTGGATATATTTTAGTCTCTAAATCCCCCCTTCCCACCCGGGGGGACGCGTAGGTGTTTAACAGACGCCCTCTAATAGGGTTTACGTGGTAGTCTGCGGTGTGACTAACTCAGAGAGAAAGAGGTTGCCTAGGAGCAGTACCCTCAAAGACTGCATATTTAGTATCATCGGTGAGGGTCGCCACGTTCCCTCACCTCATATCCATATGGCAACTGTAATCATGTCCGGACATGTTTCTGCGTTATTTTCGACTGTTCTTGGTAGAAACCATGCAACCGTGCTCTTTCTAACGAAGTTTCAGTGCGTTACCTTTGCCTTCGAGGGCAGGTCCCCTACACGGTGATACTGTGCCCCGGGTAACGTTTCTGGGGGTTTGTGGGGGGGGGGGACGGGGGGGGGA